>JAVJIF010006505.1:0-236538 GCA_038442645.1 Agave tequilana
CAGAATTAGAAATAATGATCAACATAAGAGTTTAGCTCTGTCAGTCTGCTTTCTGGATCATTTTGAATCATCAGAATTGAGATTTCTGTAGCAAAAGTTATGATTCGAATACTAAAATGTATCAGTCAGAATCTGAATCAAACTTGCTTGATCTTTGCTTCAACCGATCGATTCTGAGAGGATTCTTCTCAACCAGTTTTCAACCTCTTGATTTTTCCTGATTACTGAGTGTGAATTAACTCTGATTTAATTCAGAATTTTGTGGGCTTTGGCTCATTTTTCTTCATCTCCTTAAAGAATGGGCCTGCAAATAAATTAAGCAATTAATTAGTACAATGCAGGCCTTTATTCTAAAATAAGTATGAAAATATGATATTAAATATGCAACATTAGAGACCAATCACTGAACCATGATACTAGTAAATGTCCCAGAAAGTGACCACTAGTACTTTCCGATCAGATTATATCCAGTAAAATCAGCATCACTATATGATAGTAAATCAAATGTGCTTGATTTTGATAAAATAAGTCATAATTGATTGGTTATTAATATATCGAAAAATTCTTTTCACTGATTTAAGATGTGATTCTTAGGATTTGATTAATGTCTAGTACCTAAGCAAACACTGAACATAATATCAGGTCTACTTGAAGTAATATATAGTAAAGAATCAATCATACCTCGATATAGTTTCTGATCAACAATCTTACCATTTTCATCTTGTCTAGGAATGTAGTAGTACTCATGAGAGTATTCTTATGACCAGAATTTTCATACCAAATCTTTTTAGAAGTTCCTTTACTACTTGCACTGGGAAATAAAGATTCCATCATTCATTTTCTTTATTTGCAGACCGAAAAAGTAAGTAAGCTCGCCCATGTGGCTCATCTCAAATTCACTCTGCATAGTCTTAAAAATTCTTGACAAGATTATCGTTAGTAGATCCAAATAAAATTTCATCAACATATATTTGAGTAATTAAGATATCTTTAAACATATTTAATAAAGAGAGTTGTGTCTGCTCTTCCCATCTTAAAATCAGAATTTAAAAAGAAACTTTTTAATCTATCATACAAGCGCGGGGTACTTGTTTTAAACCATATAAATCTTTCTTAAGTTTAAAAACATGGTTTGGAAATTTTTCATGTTCAAAACCTGGAGGTTGTTCAACATAAACAGTTTCTTAAATAAAACTATTTAAAAAGGCACTTTTAACATCCATTTGATAAAGTTTGAAATTCATAAATCAAGAAAAAGCAAGTAAAATACGAATTGATTCAAGCCTAATTACTAGTGCATAAGTTTCATCAAAATCAATACCTTCTTCTTGATTGTATCCTTGTGCTACTAACCTTACTTTGTTCTTAATAACTTGACCTGATTCATCAAGATTGTTCTTAAAGACCCATCTGTACCGATGACTGAATGATTAGTAGGACGTTATACAAGATCCCAAACATCATTTCTGACAAATTGATTCATCTCTTCTTGCATTGCAATTGTCCAAAAATTATCTGCACATGCTTCTTTGATATTCTTCGGTTCAATGAGTGATATGAAAGCAATTTGTCTCATGTAGTTCAACTTGGATCTCGTCTGAACGCCTTGATTTATATTTCCAAGAACCAAATCATGTGGATGATTCCTTACTTCAACATATGCTTTAGGTAACTCGGTAGGAATCTCATCAACATTAGAAATGTTAGTATCATCAGAAGATATAAAAGTATTATCAATAGGAGTATCTATGATATGATCATCATCATGTGGAGAAGTATTAGAAATAGGCTTAGTCAAGGATTCATCAAATTTAACCTGTAATGATTCTTCAATAGTAAATGTTTTCTTATTAAATATTCTATATTCTTTACTTTAAGCAGATTATTCAACAAAAATACCTTTATTGGATCTAACATCAAATTTATCTAAAGCATCTCTTGTATTTAAGATAAAACATTTACATCCAAAAATCTTGAAGTAAGAAACTTTTGGAATCCTGTTATAAACAATTCATAAGATGTTTTGTTTAAAATAGGTCGAATAAGCACACGATTTAAAACATAACATGCAGCAGCAATAGCTTCAGCCTAAAAATATTTTGATAAATGACTGTCTATAAGCATAATTCAAGCACATTCTTGCAAAGTCCTATTCTTTCTCTCCACAACACCATTTTGAGGAGATGCTCTAGGAAATGCAAAGTTATGTGTAATATCATACTTATCATAGAAATTTGCAAAAGATTCATTTTCAATCTTCTCCATGATCACTTCGAATAGTGACTATGTTTAGAGACTTTTGATTTTGAATTCTTTTATAAAAACTTGAAAACTTATCAAAAGTATCATTTTTATTTTTTAGAAAAATTACCCATGAAAAACGTGAATAATCATCAATAATAAAAAAACATACCTACTTTTGTTTAAAGAAACAACACGAGTAGGACCAAATAATCCAAATGCAATAGTTCTAAAGGTCTATTGGTAAAAATGAAATCTTTAGATTTAAAAGATGATTTAACTTGTTTTCCTAATTGACAAGAATCACAAAAATAATCCTTTTTAAAAGCTATTTTTGGAAGACCTTTAACTAAATCAAATTTAGAATCTTAGAAATTGTTTTCATATTCAAATGACCAAATCTTTTATGCCATAAAAAATAATCATTATTAAAAGCAAGTAAACATAAGTTATCATTTGATGATATACAGGTTATTGATAACTCATAAATATTATTGTTACCAAACCTTTAAAACAAATATCTTTCATGTTAGTATCATATATAAGACATGCATCTTTTTCAAAAACAATTTTATAACCCTTATCACATAACTGACTAATACTTAATAGATTGTGTTTTAAACTCTTACCAAAAGAACATTTTCAATAAGGGTTTTGAAATGTTACCAACTATGCCGGTACCAATAACCTTTCCTTTGTTATTGTCTCTAAATATTACTGTACCTCCCTTTTTGATTTGATCGGAAGACAGTAGTTGAATGTGTCCGGTCATGCGTTTAGAACACCCACTATCAAGTATCCACTTTTCTTTATAAGCTACCTATAAGATAAAACAATTTGTATGGTACCCATCATGATAGGGTCCGAAAAAGATTAGCCTTTAGGAACCCAAATCTAATTGGAATTGGTTTTTATTTGTTAGTATAAATATAATTATCAGAATTACACACGTCATTTATATAAGATGCAATATAAGATTTTATCAACATTATTTAGATTTTTAGGAACCCATATATATTTGCATCTAATTCTTTTTGAAATAGTATTTCTTTTCACAAAAAATTATATTGATTATTCTTATAAAGATGTGTAGATTTTACAAAATTAGTTTTTGAAAATCCAAGACCAACATGAGTAGGTTTGTAAATCTTATCTTTTGAAAAACCAAGACCAAAATGATTATTTGACATTTTTTGATAAGATAATAAATCATTTAAATTCTCTTTTCCTTTATTAAATTTAGTCCCATTTTTCAAAAGATCTTCATATTAATTTTGAAACTAGTCATTTCTTTATCTAAAATTGTAATTCTAGAATTTAAAGAAATAGTTTACTTTTTAAGGAAATAATTCTCTTTTAAGAAAATTTCATTATCCCTTTTTAAAGATGAAATAACTTTTCAAAATCATCTTTTTGAGAATTTAAAGAAGATGTTTGAGAAACAAAATTGCATTTTCATTGTTGAGTCTTTCATTTTCCTTTGTTAAAATTTTATTTTTAATCTTTTCATTTTTGAAATTATTAAAAGTTCATTAAAAGCTTCTAATATTCATCATAATCTTGTACCTCATCTTCTGGGGCCATGAAGCATATTGGCGGTTTCAGTGGCTTCGTCTTCGTCAGAGGAGATGAGTAGCTATCATCCCAAGTTGCTTGGAAGGCTTTCTTCTTCTTGTTGAACTTATTGAAATTCTTGAAGTGTCCTTTTGAATTCATCAAGGGCAATCCTTCTTTATGTGACCTGGTTTATTACACTTAAAAAAATAGGATTATCATTAGTATCTTTATTCTTTTTAAACTTACCTTGTTTTAAGAACCTTTTGAATTTTCTTGAAAGCATCGCCATCTCCTCTTCATCATCATCTGAATTGTCCATATCTGAGGATGTATAGAAGGCAAATACTTTCTTCTTGGATTGAAGTTGTTGTTCGTCCTTCTTTCTATCTTTGAGTTGTACTTCATATGCCATTAGATTACCAATAAGGTTTTCTAATGATATTGTTGAGAGATCATTCGCTTCTTCTATTGCAGTAGTCTTCTTCTCCCAATCTGGTCTGAGTGCACAAAGGATCTTGCGAACTTTTTCGACTTCGGTGTATTCCTTTCCAAGGGATGCTAAGGAATTGGTTATGTCGATGAATCTTGTAGCCATTTTTGAGATGGTTTCATTCTCCTTCATTTTGAAAAGTTCAAACCTGTGGACAAGAATAGAAATCTTAGATTCTTTAACTTTATTTGTGCCTTCATGTGTTACCTGAAGAGTGTGCCATATTTGATTTGCAGAAGTGGCTATTGATACACGGTTGAATTCTTCTTTGGTTAAGGCACAGAATAAAGCATTCATCGCTTTGACGTCAAGGTTCGCATTCTTCTTTTGATCATCACTCCAAGCGGTGTAGTTAGTTGTCAGTTTTGTATACGGTGCTTCTACAATCTTTTAAAGTTCGTAGTTGAGCGATTGCAAGTAGATCTTCATTCTACACTTCCAATAGTTGTAGTTGGATCCGTCAATAGCGGTGGACGTTGTGTAGAATGTCCTTCTTTGAATTGTGTTGAAGGGAACTCCGTTTCCATCCTTGCTCTGATACCAAATATAGGATCTATATTCAAGCAACACAAACACTAGAGGGGGGTGAAAAGTGTTTATAAACTTTTAAATGAAACTACTTGCAGGAAATAAAAATTCACAAGATAAAACTCAGAAAAATATAAACGCAAAGACAAGAGATTTATCCTGGTTCGGTCATTGTGACCTACACCAGTCCCCAAGCAATCCGCTTGAGATTTTCCTTTCCTGATTTGTAGACACCCAAACTAATTCCTTGTACACCACTGGACAAAACGCCTTTTACCAAATATGTACAACTCCTCTTTCAACCAAGAGAACAAATACCTTGTACAACTTCTCTTCTATACCAAGAAGACGTCCTTGTACAATGCTCTTCTTTGAATGATTACAACTGATCCTATAAGCCTTGAATCTGAATGTGTTGTGACAAGGTCTCTTATAGGTGGACTTTCAGAAATCTTCACAATAGAGTAGAATTAGTGAAGAAACAGAAAGTGAAAACAGGTTTTCAGAAAAATAGAATTTTGAAGAGAGTTTTTAGGCTGAAAACTTGAGATTTGAATTGGTTAATTGATCCTAGGACAACATCCCTATTTATAGCTGAAATCTATAGTCAGTTAGGGAAGTTATCAATTCAAATTTGAAATTTAAAACGTTGGATAAAATACCAGAAATCACCAACTGCACAACAGTCAGAAATTGCTATTAGTCGACTAGGGTAGGGGGTTAGTCGACTAGAAGAGCAAAATTTTCAAAGGTTAGGCAACTAAAATGGAAGCAAGTCGACTATACTTAGACTGATACGGATGACAAGTTTCTGGAAACTATTTTTAGTCGACTATATAGACAACGTTAGTCAACTATATCAGGGGTTAGTCGACTATACTTTAGGGGAAGTCAACTAATTCTGATGCCAGAAAATAAACAGAGAGTTGGGATATTTTTGTAGAAGAACTTAGTCGACTGGGGAATTTCTCAAGTCGACTATGGGTTATGTTAGTCGACTATATATAGAGGTCAAGTCGACTATATAGGTTATTGTGTATGTGTTCAAGGCTTTTAACAATTATTCTAAAATACACAAAAATATCCAAAATCTTCAACTGAGGTTGAGTAATCATAACTTTGTATAAATGCTTGAGATAAAACTCCAAATGCATCTTTATCACTTTGTTATCTATCATCAAAATCTTTCAATCTTGTAGGTGATAGGTAGTAAAAAATGCATAATTGTCATTACAATTACTATTACATTTTCATATTTATTCCTATAATCATGCACTATTACTAATGTTTTGTTATTTAATGTGTGCAGGCCTTGAGTCTTTATCTAAATAAAGAATAAAAGCCTAAATGAAGCCCAAAAGCCCATGTCCAAGCCCAAGTACAAAAGTACAATTACCAATGTCAAAATTGCAATTACAAAGTGCAAATGTTGCAAATACTAAAAAGAGGGAAGGGATAGACTTCTATTCAACCCTAAATGCTTGCTGGGTGAGGATAAATAGAGTGCAAGGATGAAATTCGTTTTGGAAGAGATTTGGAGTTAGGGTAACTTGCTTCCCAATTATCCCGAACTTTCAAATTAAAGAGTCGAGATGCCAGATCTAAACGATAGTCCCAGATGGACGGACCAGAGGAGGCCACGCGCGAAAGCGCGTGGCCAGGGATAAAACTTTGGCCGCGGAAACGCGGCCAAAGCCGCGTTTCCGCGGCAGAGTGGATGAGGCTGGATACCTGTTTTCTTGGCTGAGTTTTAACGGGACTCTACTTCCTCCAGCGCCTATAAATACCCCTGCAGAGCAACAGAGAGGGCCATCCAGAGACGAGGAGATTAGGGTTTCTTTAGTTTCTCTTTAAATTTCTGCATTGTAATTTCGTTTTGAGCATATTGTGGCGAAGAAGGAGCATTGTATTTGAAAGATATTTTCGAATAAAGGTTACCTTTTTGCCATCTCAATTATTGTCTTTTAATTTCATTTTTCTCTGCGATCTTTCTCTTTGTTTTGTTTTTCTTTCTTTCGCAATTCTTCATATTAAACAAAATACAAAAAAAATAAAAAAATTGAAAATATTAAAAAAAAGATGATGAACTAATTCTTAAGTGTGGTTTGCTGAATTCTTAACAACCCTAGAGCAGTTAGGAATTGAATGAATTGATAACAATTTTTAGAAACCCTAGGTTTAAGACAGATTGCTTGAAGATTAAATTGATGACTAGTTTTCTAATCTAGGTTACACCTTTAATAATCTTCACACTTCATACTTAGTACTTTGACAGCGTAACCTTAAGGTAAAGCTTTTCTTATGTTGTACTTAGAAGTTAAGATGAATACTTGTTGGATTTTTAGGAGTATGAACTAGTAAGATTCTAAGATCTTTTTCTCTTGCTTGCATCTTCTCTAATAAACCTAGGATCGATTTCATGTATTTCAAGATGATATTCAATATCCTTAACTTGCACTATGGTTGTGGTAGAAGATCAGTAAAATCACATCTCTCCAATCATATATATTTCAAATCTAATCTCTTTTGTCTTATTTGAAGGATACAGAGAAATCGTCCGAAAAGCTTGCATCTCATCCTTCTTGTGGATCGACCCGCTTTGGCCCTTGCTGCAGCGGATAGCATTGAGAATGAGAATTCTAACTCTTAATCTTTTTCTTTGCAATTTCTCATTTTCAATCAGTAGGCTTTAACAAATGGTACATCAATAGAGGTGTTGACTGTAAGAGGCAGGGGTTCCAATCGGAAGGGCAAAGGCGAGCGTGGTAGATCAAATCCAAGCAAGGTTTCAGAGCTATGAAAAAGAACCAATACATTTTCTGAAAGTACACCTAGAGGGGGTGAATAAGTGTAATGCTAATCTAATGACAAATGATGCGGAATTAAAAACTAAATGCAACACGCTTAGTATAATCAAAGAGTGTACCGAATTCCCGGTGAAGGGCTCTGAACTATCTCCTCTAAATTTCTCTAAATAAGAGTTGAGGTGCTATATGAAGCTCTCTTGATTAAACACAAGTATGGGCACACAATCAAACCAAGAATGTATATGATATGAACAATATGAACAATGCACAATGTAAGAGAGAGAGTTAGAGAAAGTGGATCAAATGCAAACATAAGGATATGTTTTGAGGTTCGAGCACCCAGCTCTACGTCCCCGCCTTCACACAGAAGGATTTCCACTAACTCGTCCACACAGGACTTCCCACATAGGGAACCTCCACTGAGGATTTGGGTAAATACAATTTGGGAGTATACAACTCCTCTCTCCACAAATATAACCACTCACTAGAGGCAAGGCTCAACACAAATCACTACATTTAGAGCGATGGGTACTTAGCCAAACAATGATCAACCTCTCACTAGAGGGATTAGGCTCAAAGTTATACAACCACAATCACCTCACACTTGAGGAATTCCATCACAACCTCCACAATCACCTCTCACTAGAGGGATATCAACACAATCACCTCTCACTAGAGGGATGTCACAAAGTAAGAAGGGTTACAACACTTGGTGGTCTCTCTCAACCGAAACCAATTTTCCCACAAAATAATGATCCTAATAGATAGGATAGATAGATAGCTCAGTGGAAAAATAAAGAGTTTGGAAATCAAAAACACAATGAAAAACTCTAGGAAAAAACTCTAGATAGAAATGTAAATGAAGATCAAATCAATTCCCAAGACTTTTCTTTTCTTTGATTTTTTCAACCCTTTAAAAGAAATGAAGATAGATCTTTTAAACGCAAAAACTCTTTTAAAAGCTTGTAGCTAAAACACTTAAGAAAATGGAGATTTTTGCTCTTGAAAATCTTGTTAAAGCCAGCCAAGGAATGAGGTATTTATAACCCCATAAAATTTTTGCCCGTTGACAGCAGGAAAGGGCAATTTTGCCCTTCCGGTCGACCGCCCGGTCGACCGGCCTAACGGTCATTTTTTATCACCGTTATGCCTCCGGTCGACCGCCCCGGTCGACCGGGACTGGATACAGAGAGCAGCAGCTCTCTGCCGATCGACCGTCCGGTCGACCAGGGCCATTTTCAGAGAGCAAACTCTCTGGACGGTCGACTGCCCGGTCGACCGCCCACCAGCCCATGGTTGTATGCACGTCTGTGCACTTCGGTCGACCGGATCAGTCGACCGACTTCTGCTATGGTCGACAGGTCCGTCGACCGCAGACAGCCAGGTCACACTTTTTAGGAATTAAAACTTAGGTTTTTGACTTCTAAAAAATCTCATAAAATACACATAAATTTCACAAAAAATATGTTCTTATTAGATCTTTGAAATACGAATATATGTGACAAAATTCAACACATATTATAAACTATTTGAACTATTTTTGTGTTCTTGAAAATTTACCTTAAACCAAAAACCGTATTTTCTAAAACTTATATTTTTGAAATGGAAAATCGTTTTCTCCAAAACTCATGCAAATACAAAACATGATATTGAAATAACTTTAAGCATGTTGTATATGGATAGAATCAAATATACGTGCTATGTTTTTGACTTGAAACCGAAATCCAAAACCAATAAACATTTAAACTTGTGTGTGTATTGTGAACTTGAGCATATCAACACTATCTAATCTTTACAATGATCTAAACAAAATCTTAAACTAAACAAATTGAGATCTTCTTGTAGAACTCCGTCACCAAGTTGACTCGATCCAAATACGATCCAAGCGAGTTTGACTCCAACTGAGTGCTAGATGTGAACTTGACGCTCGAGCTCTTGAATCAACATGTGAAAACTCCAAAACACCTTTGTTGAAGCTAATCACTTACTAATATCTTGATCAAATATCTGAAACTGAATATCACAAGATTATTAGTAAACAATTACTATATGAGTTAATCATCATCAAAACTAGAGTGAAGGACCTCTGGCCAACAATCTCCCCCTTTTTGATGATGACAAAACTCATGGAGTTATATATGCATGGATTCAAGTTAAGCTTCATAAAAGCTCCCCCTTAACTCATGCATAACAATAAACAATAAAGATATGTCATGAATGCTCAACATAAATATGCATAAACATGATATTTGATACCAATGAAATAAACATGTTCTTGTTACCAACAAAAGATGCTCTTGATATCAATAGTAAAACATAACAAATAAACAAACATGCATATAAAAACAAACATGCATATAAAAACTCTAAATTTCTCTCTCCCTTTTTGTCAATTCATCAACAAAGGGGTACAAATACTGAAGGCATAAATAATATTTTTCTTTTTTTTGCATAAATCAAAACAATAAAGATATATATGCTATATACATTCATGAAGAGGAGAGACGTGAAGTTAACTCCCCCTGCATACATGCATTATATGAAAAGAGATGACTAAACCCTAATCACATAAAGCATAATATACAATGTATAAAAGGAGATATGAAGCTCCTCCTACACACGTGTAAGACATAGAGAAGAGCGGTCAAACTCCTCAATATGAGATACACTCAACATGAATATATATATATATATAAGAAGATGTTAAGCTTCCTTGTATATAAGCAATAATATCAAAACATTTGATATTAAATTATGATACCAATTGAAAATAATCAAAAATTTTAAGATACTAAAAGATGCAAATGAAAATATCTTGTAAACTTTTGATACCAATGGAAAATGAAATATTGTATGCTTTGATACTAATTGAAATATATATGTATTTGTAAATCATAATACCAATTGTAAATATTTTGCAATTTTGATACCAAATGAGAATATTTTATAATTTGATATCAATTTGAAAGTGAAAACCAAATATTTTTATTTAAACATAATTTATTTCAATATAGATATCAATTTAAAATGAAATATGATACTAATTGAAAAATAAACCAACTATTTTGTTAAACAATTCATTTTGCAATAAAGATACCAAATTTTAGAATAAAGCCAATATAAGATTTTTGATACCAATATTGAAAATGTTAGCATATTCCACATTAAAATATTTTTCATTAAGAGTATAGGAAACAAATTAAAAAGTAATATACCATATCATATCATTTTTTCATTATAAAGAGTGGGAGTAAGATACCAATTGAAATACAATCGATTGAAAATTAAAACATGAAGTTTTCTCCCCCTTTATGAATACCAATAAAGTGATGCATAAGCTTGTATAAATTACTAATTTGAAACTAATAGTCATTAAGGACTAAATCAAGCTTAGCATAAATATAATTTGTGCTTTAAGATATAAAATGTAAGTTCACCTTGAGGGGGGGTGAATAGGTGATGGCTAAACTAAAGGTCACTTAATGCCAAATAATGCGGAATTAAATACAAATATGACCTAATTAAATCTTATACACTAAACACCACGTATAACCAAAGAGTGTTGCCGAATTCCCCGTGAAGGGCTCTGGACAAACTCCTCTAAATTCCCCTTGAATGGGTTGAGGTGCCGCGTTGGCTCTCTTGGTTGAATACAAGTGTTAGCAAACAATCCCAAGCAATATATCAAAATGAGCACAAGGAATATATCATGCATATAAAAGTAAAGACAAGATAAGTAATGCAAGATATAAACAAGGGAGAGAGAGAGAGAGAAAAAGCAATCGCAAACACAAAGGGTTTGTTTCGAGGTTCGAGCACACTTGCTCTACATCCCCGCCTTCGACACACGAAGGATTTCCACTATGCAAGATCCCAATGGATCTCTCCTCGGTGCCGCAACACCTACAAGCCATCGGACTCCCTAGTCCCGTACACACGCAAGCTCACTAGCTCGCCGAGGCCGCACCTCAAACCACCGAGTTCACAAAAGAACTCTAAACCACGCGAACACACTTGTCCGCCTCCTCAAAGAACAAAAAGGAAATCTCTTGGTGATCTAAAACACTTTGATCACCAATTACAAACTCTCACAACACAATCCTATGGAAAGATAAGGCAATGGATAGCTCAAGTGATGTGTGAGAAAACAAGAAAGAATCTAAGGTGAAAAACTCAAGAAATCACTTTTACACTCTTGATAAAAACTCTCCTTTTAATTGGAAGTATTGGCTCTAAATTTTGTGGAGAAAAACCTCTGAAAAGAGTAGGAAAAACTGGCTCTAAAACAATCTCCAAATCTTAGCTCAAAACATGACCAAACCCCCAAATTTATAGGCCAGAAAAATATAGCCGTTGGGGTCTGTCAGGCCTGCCGGTCGACCCGACCGGTCGACTCGCAACGGTCAAAAATCCGACCGTTGGAGCCTCCGGTCGACCCGCCCGGTCGACCCAAAAGAACAGAGAGCACTGCTCTCAGTTCCGGTCGACCCGCCCACTGAACTGCCAGACGTGCACGGTTCTGTGCACGTCGGTCGACCCTTGCGGTCGACCTGCCCTTGGTTCCGGTCGACCCGCCCGGTCGACCCGTAAGCCAGTTCTGGGTCAGCACTTGGGAGAAAAATGTTGGTCTTTGGCTTTCATAAAAATCCCATAAATACATAAAAATCTACAAAAATAGTTTAACCAATATACTTGATATACAAACATGCTTGCACAAAATCAAGGCATGTTATAAAAGATTGGACTATTTTTTTAACTTGAAATATTTGGCTCATGATAAAAACTGTTTTTCCAAAACAATATTTTTCCAAAACATATTTTCAAATCTTCATCAAATACAAAAAACAAGATATACTTTTAAAGCATAGTGTGTATGGATATGATCCACCCACACAATCAGATGAAATATCTATGTTTTTGACAATAAGCATAAACTTAGTTTTGGTTGAAAGATATGTATATATGAAAATACCAAAAACCAAACATGATATTTTTCCAAAATGAAAGTCTTTTCTAAACTGAAAATTCTTTTATGAAAAGATAACAAATTCAAGAGTGTGTGTGTGATATCTACTTGAGCAATCCACCAACTACTCTATCCTTTACATTTTATCTAAAACAAAATCTTATACTTAGACACAAGTCTTGATCTTGAAGTCTTCCCTTGAAGTCTTCTCATCCTCTTGACTTGGTCCAAGTGCAATCCAACGAGCTCAACAAATTGATGTGGTCTTGATGCATAGGCTCGTGAATCAACGGTGCTAGCTCAAAACTTGTCTTAAAATCCTTTGTTGAAGCTCCACACCTACTAAGATCTTGATCGTAAATCTGTCACTAATTAAACACAAGATCATTAGTACAATAACTACATGAGTTGATCATCATCAAACTAGAGTGATGGGCCTTTGGGCCAACAATCTCCCCCTTTTTGATGATGACAAAACTCATGAAGTTATATATGCATGGATTAAAGTAAAGCTTCAAGGAAGCTCCCCCTTAACTCATGCATAACAAATAAACAATAATATATGCAATGAAAGCACATAAATATGTATGCAATGTATGGAGATAAAACATGAAATCCTTTTTCTCCTAGTTGCAATACAAAACATATATGCATAATTAACAAGGAAGACAAATACTTCTCCCCCTTAAGCAATGAAAACATCACTCCCCCCCTTAAGCAATGAAAACATGCATATAAACTCAAATACTTCTCCCCCTTTTTGTCAATCATCAACAAAGGGTTCAAAGTAAAATCAAATCAAACAAATTTTTCTCCCCTTTTTGTCAAAAACAAAGAGATCAAGAAGGGGTAATACAAATCAATTAATAAGATTTATATGCGATGTACATTCATGAAGAGGAAGACGCTAAGTTAGCTTCCCTACACATATACATTACATGAAGGAGGGATGACAAGCCCTAATTCACATAACGCATATTATGTAATGCATAAGAGGAGATGTGAAGCTCCCCCTACACACGTATATCATATAAAGAAGAGTTGTCAAGCTCCTCAATTTATAATATACTCAACATGAATCTATATGTAAGAGAGATGTTAAGCTCTCCTTGCATATAGGCAATACAAATCAAAAATTTGAATTTCTCTTATCAAACAAAATTTTGAACTTTCTAAATAAAACACATTTTGAGATATCAAGTAAAATATTTTTTATTTTGATATCAATTTTGAAAACATATTGCATAAGCTTTAAGAATTACCAATTGAAAGTTGAATTAAGCTTAGCATATACATTGTGTTTTAAGAACAATTGATTCACTCTCTTAAAGCACAAAAGATCACATGTGTGAAAAGATAATACAAATAGAAATTGATATAATTAAATTTGAAAGCATTCATACATACAATCAAAATATGAGTATAAAAATCATATTGATACCAATTGAAAATATCCAATGATACCATTGAAGGGTAAGCTTATCATATACTCTACCATATGAAGAATTTGCACTAGTTAATATGAAAATATTTTAAAACTAGTACGGAATCCTTCAAGCAAGGAATAAAGCAAAAATGTCAATTAATCTCAATATTCCTTTAAATCATGAAGACATGAAAATCATCACACATTTTTAATAAAAACAAATTTATATTTCAAGATATATGTATGTTTTGACAACACAATAAGTATACATACATATCTCTTAAACACAATTGAGTCCATATAATAGATTTGCATTAAAGGCAAATGACTCAAGAGGTATACATGTATATCTTAAAGTTTGGTAAAATACACATATACATAAAATGAAAACACATGATCATAAATCAGATCCAAGAAGTGGGAATACAAGTTTAAAAATGTATGTATCATCAAAACCAAGCAATACAAGCATATTTCACGGGTTCAAATAACATTCAAGCACAAATATAAATAGATTTATTTGTGGCCCCGATATGTACAAGTATAAATTCTAGTGTTGACAAAAACTACATATAAACTAATATTCAAATCATGAAGCATCAAATAAATTTTGAGAACACAAAAGAATTAATGATTGAAGAATAGTAAGATCATGTGTATGTCTCATAAACTAATTTGAAGAACAAATAACTAGTTTAAATAGATTTTTGACAAACTAGTTAAAGATCCTTCAAATACATCAAATCATATTTTTTCATGAATTATACTAAGTACATAAAAATTCAAGCACTCATAGTCCATAAAGCTCAAAATTATCTTGAAAAGTAAAAGATGAGTGTTCAAAGGTTATGTAAATGGCATTTTCATGAAAATAGACAATGAAGCTCAATCAAACATGAATCTCATTTTTTAGACAAGACATGAAATTTAATTTAATTTTTTTTATTTTCATTAAAAACAAATCATGAAAATTTTTATTTTTCATCTTAAAGTAAACTTCAAGGTATATGTATGATTTATCCAATCCTAACAATACACATACATATCCCAAATATAAAAGAGTCTACTAAACGTGTTTGCATGAAGGCAAGAGACTCTCGGGTATACATGTATATTTATTAGATTTGAATTAAAATACATATACATGAAGTAAAGCATAAAAATAGGCAAAATATGTATAAAAGAGAATCATCAAAACTAGTCTATACATATGCATATAGTGGATACAAATGAGCATGAAGTTCAAATATATATGAGTCAATTGTAGTTCACTATTCATATATGTATAAATGCAAGTTTGACACATTCTACATCTAAGCATGTAAATACCACATGAAGCACAAAAATACATAAAACATGAACATGCTCAAATAATATGAATGAACAAGCATGAACATAAATAAAATGGGAGTTTAGAGATTGTTACCAACTCCAAAGCTCCAATCATGGTGGTTGTCCCACCAAAGCTCCTTGATAGTGATGCATCTCAAAAGTATGTCCATCATGTCCAGTGCATCCACTACCAAGGCACCAATCCTCTCACGTCTTGTGAGAGCCCTCACCTACATCAAAAGCAAATGGTGGGGTTTTGGTACCCATATTTTCTTGGGTCCTTTGGGGTTAGTCTTGTAAGGAACCCAAAATCTTTTATTTTTAGCAAAATTAAATAATGCAACTTGTCATAACAAAATTTTGCAAAATGGTCTTTGCGACCACAATGTGTACATATGTACACCTTAGTATGCTTATGTGTAGGAGTGTGATCATGTTGTGCACATAAGCAAATGCATGGTTATGATGTGCATGAATGTGTGGAGTTTGTTTCTTTAAAACATTGACTCCAACCTAGAATGATTAAAAGCACAAGAGTTCAAAGTTGAACTCAAACCATCCATTTTATTTTTCAAATCTTTAATCTCATTAGTGGTGGCATGTAAAGCATGGTGAGATATAAAATTATTTTTCTTTTTCTTTTTCGAAGCAAAATCTTTTTCTTTTTCACAAATCTTTCTTTTTAAAGAATTATTTTCTTGAAAAATAACTTCCTTTTGTTTTTCCACCAAATCAATTTTATCTTTCAAAATAGTGTTTCCTTACAAGATCATTTATTTAGACATCAAGAAAATATTTTATTTTTCAAACTTCATTTTCCTTTTCTAAGCATGCAATTTTAGATTTAAATGAATCTTGTTCTATATGCATGCAATCAAATTTCTTTTTCAAATTTTTATTTTCCTTTTTATCATGTCATATTTTTCAAGCAATAATTGACAAAATGTAGTAAGATCATCATATGACATGTCCTCATCCTCGGATTCGGTAGTTACCTCAAGGGGGTTATCCCTTGGACCATATAGCACAAGTTGGAGGTGTTGCTTCCAACGTCCGAATCGCTCCCCGCATAGTATTGATCATTTTCACCAAGGGAGATCAAAGTGTTCCAAACTACAAAAGCCGAATCAAAGTTAGAAACTCTAGATAAATAAACATCATCTAGGGTAGACTTTAAAGCATTAAGGGCTTTTGCATTAGCCTCAATATTCTTACCATATAAACAATAATCATTATTAGTGATGGCAAGATAAACATGATAACCTAGGGCTTTGAGGTATAAGGACATCTTCACCTTCCATATATGGATGTTAAGAATGTCAAACATGGGTGGTGACATGAAGTCCATGGTGTGTGTACAAATATTGTGATTAGCCTAAAATGAGGATCTTTAACTCTAGGTTGTTAGACCCAAATCAGAGTACCAAGCTCTGATACCAATTGTAAGTTCACCTAGAGGGGGGTGAATAGGTGATGGCTAAACTAAAGTCACTTAATGCCAAATAATGCGGAATTGAATACAAATATGACCTAATTAAATCTTATACACTAAACACCACGTATAACCAAAGAGTGTTGCCGAATTCCCCGTGAAGGCTCTGGACAAACTCCTCTAGATTCCCCTTGAATGGGTTGAGGTGCCGCGTTGGCTCTCTTGGTTGAATACAAGTGTTAGCAAACAATCCCAAGCAATATATCAAAATGAGCACAAGGATATATCATGCATATAAAAGTAAAGACAAGATAAGTAATGCAAGATATAAACAAGAGGGAGAGAGAGAGAAGGCAATCGCAAACACAAAGGGTTTGTTTCGAGGTTCGAGCACACTTGCTCTACATCCCCCGCCTTCGACACACGAAGGATTTCCACTATGCAAGATCCCAATGGATCTCTCCTCGGTGCCGCAACACCTACAAGCCCTCTGACTCCTAGTCCCGTACACATGCAAGCTCACTAGCTCGCCGAGGCCGCACCTCAAACCACCGAGTTCACACAAGAACTCTAAACCACCGCGAACACACTTGTCCGCCTCCTCAAAGAACAAAAAGGAAATCTCTTGGTGATCTAAAACACTTTGATCACCAATTACAAACTCTCAGAACACAATCCTATGGATAGATAAGGCAATGGATAGCTCAAGTGATGTGTGAGAAAACAAGGAAAGATCTAAGGTGAAAAACTCAAGAAATCACTTTTACACTCTTGATAAAAACTCTCCTTTTAATTGGAAGTATTGGCTCTAAATTTTGTGGAGAAAAACCTCTGAAAAGAGTAGGAAAAACTGGCTCTAAAACAATCTCCAAATCTTAGCTCAAAACAATGACCAAACTCCCAAATTTATAGGCCAGAAAAATATAGCCGTTGGGGTCTGTCAGGCCTGCCGGTCGACCCGGCCGGTCGACCCGCAACGGTCAAAAATCTGACCGTTGGAGCCTCCGGTCGACCCGCCCGGTCGACCCAAAAGAACAGAGAGCACTGCTCTCAGTTCCGGTCGACCCGCCCGTCGACTGCCAGACGTGCGCGGTTCCGTGCACGTCGGTCGACCCTTGCGGTCAACCTGCCCTTGGTTCCGGTCGACCCGCCCGGTCGACCCGTAGCCAGTTCTGGGTCAGCACTTGGGAGAAAAATGTTGGTCTTTTGGCTTTCATAAAAATCCCATAAAATACATAAAAATCTACAAAAATAGTTTAACCAATATACTTTGATATACAAACATGCTTGCATAAAATCAAGGCATGTTATAAAAGATTGGACTATTTTTGTAACTTGGAAATATTGGCTCATGATAAAAACTGTTTTTCCAAAACAATATTTTTCCAAAACATATTTTCCAAATCTTCATCAAATACAAAAACAAGATATACTTTTAAAGCATAGTGTGTATGGATATGATCCACTACACAATCAAGATGAAATATCTATGTTTTTGACAATAAGCATAAACTTGGTTTTGGTTGAAAGATATGTATATATGAAAATACCAAAACCAAACATGATATTTTTCCAAAATGAAAGTCTTTTCTAAACTGAAATTCTTTTATGAAAAGACAACAAATTCAAGAGTGTGTGTGTGATATCTACTTGAGCAATCCACCAACTACTCTATCCTTTACATTTTATCTAAAACAAAATCTTATACCTAGACACAAGTCTTGATCTTGAAGTCTTCCCTTGAAGTCTTCTCATCCTCTTGACTTGGTCCAAGTGCAATCCAACGAGCTGAACAAATTGATGTGGTCTTGATGCATAGGCTCGTGAATCAACCGTGTGCTAGCTCCAAAACTTGTCTTAAAATCCTTTGTTGAAGCTCCACACCTACTAAGATCTTGATCGTAAATCTGTCACTAATTAAACACAAGATCATTAGTACAATAACTACATGAATTGATCATCATCAAAACTAGAGTGATGGGCCTTTGGGCCAACATAAAATATAGTGAGCACAATCAAATCATGTATATATGTATGAAAATATAAATACCAATAGAAATTGATACTTTTTGAAGTTTTGAAACATACATATATTGAAAACCAAAGATGAGTATACAACCATGAAAATATCAATTGGGACACCAATTGAAAATATGATGAAAATCAAGTGTATAACTTATGCTATCTCCCTTTCATACACATGTTTAAATGAATGTTCAATAAAGAATATACAAGGCATGGTCGCCTAACCAACCGCCCTTGATGGAAGGGGTTTTCAAAATAAGTTTGAAAATAAGTTTAGCATAATTGAGAACTCTTTCAAATGAAGAATAACACAACTAGTTTTATGATAATCTTGAAAAGTAGTATGAAATCCTTCAAGTAAGGAATAAAACAATAACATATCCATGAAAACATGAAAATCACACAATCATCAACACTCAAATAGCAATAAAGCTCATATAATCTCTTGAAAACAAATCATGAGTAAACATCAAATAATGTTAGTGTAAAAAGTTATGTAGTCAACAAAAGTCATGGATAAGGCTTTAAAGCTCAATATGAAATTCCTTTATAAAAATCATCAAAACTAAATCTACTTTAAAGTATATGTATGTTTAGTCAAATTAAAGGTATACCTACATATCCAAACACAATTGAGTCTATAAAGAGATTTTGCATGAAAGGCAAATGACTTAAGTTATACTGATCTAATAGTTTTGGCAAAATTAACATATACATGAAGCTAAACACATATTAATAAAAAACTGTACAAAATAGGGAATACAAGTCAAAATGTATGAATCATCAAAACTGGGCTATACGAGTACATCTAATGGGTATAAATGAGCAATCAAGCACAAACATATAATAATCTATTTGTCGCTCACTAGTTGTACAAGTATTGACACAAGTTTTAATAAAAAATTACATCTTAAACATGTAATCAAATCATGAAGCATAAAACAAAACATAAATCAATAAGATCATTATATAAAATGCACATGTCTTAGATCTATGATATACACAATAGCTAAACAAGTGTGTGAACACAAAAATGTAGATCCATATGAACATGGGTATATCTAAAATACTATATATGTATGTCCCAAGTCTAATTATCATGGCATTTAACATAAAATCATAAAATCATGACATGCTAAAAATCAATCATATGAAAGCATGTAAACATAATGAGAGATAGAGATCGTTACCAAAACTATGAGGGCAAATCTCTAGGCTCCAAACTAAGGTGGTCCTCCCACCAACCTTCTCTTGAAAGTGATGCATCTAAAATAGTCATCATTAAGCTCGGAACGCATCCACCTCAAGGCACCAATATTCTCACATCGAGTGAGAGCCCACACCTACATCAAATAAAATAGGGGTGGTCTTTGGTACCCATACTCTTTGGGTCCATGGGAGTTAGCTCATTTCCTAACCCAAACAAATCTATTTGCAAAATTAGAATCATTAATTCTATCAAAACAAAATTTTGCAAGGTGACCTTATGTTCACAATGTGTACATGTGTACACATGAGCATACAAGTGTTATATGAGTGAACGTGAGGAGCATGTGTATGCCGTGATTTGTGTGCATGAATAGGAAGAACATGTTTCTTGCGAAACATGGATTCCAAACGTGAGTGGTTCATGGCACATTGGCTCAAAGTGGAGCCCAAATAATCAACACTCTTCTTTAGCATGGATATATCATTTTCAATAATGGAAGAAGAGGTAGAGCATGCTAATGAAACACTAGATGGTGAGCTACACTAGCATGGCAAACATGTGAGTCTAAATCATTTTTCAAAGAAATATTTTTCTTAGAACCAATCTAGCTCTTTTGAAATACAAGCAATTTTGTTTTTCAAAATATCATTTTCCTTTAAAACAAAATCAAGTTTTGAAGAGAGCTTCATTTTTCTTCAAAACAATTTCACAATCATTTTATTTTTTAAAATTTTGTTTTCATTAAGAGCAAGTTCAAGTTGGAATTTCAATGAGTCACATTCATTTGAGATCTCAACCTTCTCTTGTAAAATCACTTCAAGTTTAGAAGACAAATTTTTATTTTCTTCTTTTAAAGTAAAATTTTTCTTTTTCAAAAGTTTATATTTTTCTAACAATTTTTCACAAACAATAGATAGTTCTTCATTTAATGCATCGGCATCAATTTAATCATTACTTGAAGAACTAGCACTATCATCTAGTTGAGATTCTGAATTTACCTCGAGGGAGTCATTCCCTTGGACCATGTAGCAATGTTGTTTAGATTCATCCTCACTAGATTCCTTCTCCATAATATTTGACATTTGAAGCTCGGAGGAGGTCAACGTGTTCCACACTGCAAAGGCGGAATCACAATGAGAAAATAAACACAAATATTCTTTGTTAAGCGTGCTTCAAAGTGCCATTAGGACTTGTGCATTGGCCTTTATATGCTTGCTATTACCAAGATAAGATTTCTTGGTAGCAGCAAGGAAAACATGCAAACATATGGTCTTGAGATACATACTCATCTTAATATTCCATACGTCGATGTTAGAAACATCAAACATAGGAGGGATCATGAAATCTATGAGTGTAAATAATATGCGTGCAAATGCAACTACAGATTAGCAATCAAGATCTCACTCTTAGGTGGTTAAACCTAATATCAAGAGCGTAGGTTCTGATACTAATTGAAAGTACACCTAGAGGGGGGTGAATAGGTATAAGGCTAATCTAATGACAAATGATGCGGAATAAAACCTAAATGCAACACACTTAGTGTAACCGAAGAGTGTAGCCGAATTTCCGGTGAAGGGTTCTGGACTATCTCCTCTAAATTCCTCTAAATAAGAGTTGAGGTGCCATATGACGCTCTCTTGGTTAAACACAAGTATAAGCACACAATCAAACCAAGCATGTATATGATATGAACAATATGAACAATGTAAATTGTAAGAGAGAGTTAGAAAAAGTGGATCAAACGCAAACACAAGGATATATTTTGAGGTTCGAGCACCCAGCTCTATGTCCTCGCCTTCACACAGAAGGATTTCCACTAACTCGTCCACACATGACTTCTCACACAAGGAACCTCCACTGAGGATTTGGGTAAATACAATTTGGGAGTACATAACTCCTCTCTCCACAAATACAACCTCTCACTAGGGTCGAGGCTCAACACAAATCACCTCTACACTTGGAGGGATGGGCACTTAGTCAAACAATGATCAACATCTCACTAGAGGGATTAAGCTCAAAGCCACACAACCATAATCACCTCACACTTGAGGGATTCCAGCACAACCTCCACAATCACCTCTCACTAGAGGATATCAACACAATCACTTCTCACTAGAGGGATGTCATAAAGTAAGGATGGTTACAACACTTGGTGGTCTCTCTCAACCCCAAGCCAATTTTCCTACAAAATAATGATCCTAATAGATAGGATAAATAGATAGCTCAAGTGTGAGAAAATAAAGAGTTTGAAAATCAAAAGCACAAGAAAAACTCTAGGGAAAACTCTACATAGAAATGTAAATGAAGATCAAATCAATTCTCAAAGACTTTTTTTTTGGATTTTTCTAACCCTTTAAAACAAATGAAGATAGATCTTTTAAACCCAAAAATTCTTTAAAAACTTGTAGCTAAAACAGTTAAGAAGATGGAGATTTTTGCTCTTGAAAATCTTGTTAAAACTATCCAAGGAATGGGGTATTTATAGCCCCATAAAATTTCTGCCCGTTGGCAGCAGGAAAGGGCAGTTTTGCCCTTCCGGTCGACCAGCCTAACGGTCATTTTTATGACCGTTGTGCCTCCGGTCGATCACCCCGGTCGACCGGGACTGGATACAGAGAGCAGCAGCTCTCTGCGGTCGACCGCCCGGTTGACTGGGGCCATTTCCTGAGAGCAAAGCTCTCTGGACGGTCGATCGCCTAGTCGACCGGCCCACCAGCCCGTGGCTGTGTGCACGTCTGTGCACGTCGGTCGACCGGACCGGTAGATCGACTTCTGCTACAGTCGACCGGTCCGGTCGATCGGCAGACAGCCAGGTCACACTTTTTAGGGATTAAAAACTTAGGTTTTTGACTTCTAAAAAATCTCATAAAATACACATAAATTCCACAAAAATATATTCTTATTAGATCTTTGAAATACAAATATGTGTGACAAAATTTAACACATATTATAAACTATTTGAACCATTTTTGTGTTCTTGAAAATTTGCCTTAAACCAAAAATCGTAATTTCTAAAACTTGTATTTTTGAAATGGAAAATTGTTTTCTCCAAAACTCATGCAAATACAAAACATGATATTGAAACAACTTTTAAGCATGTTGTATATGATAGAATCTAATATACATGAAATATAGTATATCTATATTTTTGACTTGAAAACTGAAATCCAAAAACCAATAAACATTTAAACTTGTGTGTGTACTGTGAACTTGAGCATATCAACACTATCTAATCTTTACAATGATCTAAACAAAATCTTAAACTAAACAAATCGAGATCTTCTTGTAGAACTCCGTCTCCAAGTTGACTCGATCCAAACACAATCAAGCGAGCTTTACTCCAACCGAGTGTTAGATGTGAACTTGACACTCGAGCTCTTGAATCATCATGTGAAAGCTCCTAAATACCTTTGTTGAAGCTAATCACCTACTAATATCTTGATCAAATATCTAAAACTGAATAGCATAAGATTATTAGTAAACAATTACTATATGAGTTAATCATATCAAAACTAGAGTGAAGGGCCTCTGGGCCAACACTTTCTATAAAGAATTAAGATACTGGAAGATTGATTGTCTAAGGATCAAAGATAAGAATAAAGAGTCAAAGACCGAGGCAAATCTCACAAGGGTGATCAATACTCAATCGGGTAATACTTCACAAGTAGGTGGATCAGACTCTGACTCAACGATATTCTCTTTCTCTGTCACTACTCCTACTATTAATTACTTAGGCGATTTTAAGTGGATGCTAGATACAAGACCTACCTTTCATGTGTGTCCCAACAGGGATTGGTTTTCTAGCATTGAGAAGCTAGATGGCTGCTCTGTTGTCGTGGGTGATGATCGTCCATGCAACATTAAAGGGATAAGTACAATCCATATTAAGATATTTGATGGGACTGTGCGAGAATCGAAGGAAATGAGGTATATATCTCAACTGAAAATGAATCTTATATTTGTTGGTGCCTTGAAAGCATTGGGTCTTAAGTGTCTATTGGAGATGATGGTTTCAAGATGATTAGAGGCTCGATGGTTGTTTTGAAGGGCGTCCGACGCAATAACCTTTATTACTTGAAAGATAGTACAATAATAGGGCAAGTGGCATCTTCTATAGATTCAGATGATGAATGCATTAGGCTTTGGCATATCTGGCTCGGATATACAAGGAAAAGTCTTTACAAGCTTTTGAAAAATAAGGTCTATTGAAAGGTGTCAGAACCTACAAATTAGATTTTTGTGAACATTGCGTCATCGAAAAGAAAACCAAGATAAAATTCGACATTGTAACTCATTGCACCGGGGAAATTTTGAATTATGTTCACACTGATGTTTGAGGACCTACCAAGATGGCATCTATTGAATGTAACCACTACTATATGTCTTTTATAGATGACTACTCTTGGCGATGTTAGGTATATACCTTGAAGCACAAAGGGAAAGTATTTGGAGTTGTTCGTGGACTAAAAAAAGAACATGGAGAAAACACGGGAAGCTAGATCAAGGTACTCCGTTCAGACAATGGAGGAGTGCATACACGTGATCCTTTCCTATAACTATGCCACAATGAGGGCATAGAGAGGCACATCACAGTAAGAAAAATACCGCAACAAAACGGGATGGCTGAAAGGATGAACATGACCTTGCTAGAGAAGGTCCGTCGCATGTTATCTAACGCTGGTTTATCGAAATACTTTTGGTCTGAGGCATTAGTTTATACTTTCTATCTTGTTAATAGGTTGCCATCATTTGTGATAGGAGGTAAAACTTCTTTGAAAGTTTGGTCAGAAAAAGTTGCTCAGGATTATGATTTGCTAAGGATATTTGGGTGTCCGATATACTATTATATTAAGGAAGACAAATTGGACCTAAGAGTGAAGAAAAGTGTGTTTGTAGAATTCAAAAAAAGTATAAAAAGCTACAAAATTTGGGATTTGAAGGACAAAAATTTATTCTAAGCAGAGATGTCACGTTTGATGAGGCTTCAATGGTGAAGCCTACAAAGTCTCAGTAGTTGGAGAGTGAAAAGACCAAAGAAATATCGCAGTGGGTGGAGAGTGATGCTACTTAATCATCTCTAGATAGGATAGTTAATTAGAGATAAAACCTGCAGTGACATAGGGTAGTGAGCATGTAGTCGATCAATATGCCGGTAATGATGAGAATTAAGGAAGGTTATGAGTTATGTCCAAGGATCCATTGAAGTTGGAAGAGCCCGGCAGGAATCCACGTATGCCCAGTTGGTTCACTACATATATGATTGTAGCCTATGCTCTCCCATTCATTGACGAGATGATCCCGTCTACATATAGGGAAGATGAAATTAGTTCGGAGTTTAAGATGTGAAAAGATACCATGATGGAAGAGATGAGTTCTCTGTACAAAAATGACACTTGGGAACTGTCAAAGTTGCCCAGGGGTAAAAAGGGACAATTGGTTGTAAGTGAGTGTTTGCAAAATAATATGGATCTCTCAAAGGTGATACTTTACGCTACAAAGCCAGATTGGTAGCTAAAGGCTACGCTCAGAAAGAAGGCATTAACTACAATGAGGTATTCTCACTGTTGTGAAGCTCTCGTCTATTCAGATTTTGTTGGCACTGGTAGCACAGCACGAGTTGGAACTTGATCAGCTCGATGTGAAGACCGCCTTTCTCCATGGCGATCTTGAAGAAAAGATCTACATGTCTCAACTGATGGGGTTCAAACTGTAGGAAAGGAGAATATGATATGCAAACTAAAAAAATTACTATATGGATTGAAGCAATCCCCAAGGCAGTGGTACAAGCATTTTGACGATTTCAAGAGGCAAAAGGTACACACAGAGTCATAATAACCCACGCGTGCATTACAATAAACTATCTGGTGGAGAGTACATCTATCTACTATTGTATGTGGATGATATGTTCATCGCTTCTAAGAGCAGATCCGCAATTGATAAATTGAAGATGGACTTGTCTTTCAAATTTGAGATAAAGGATCTTAGTGAAGCAAAGAAGGTACTAGGCATGGAGATTGAGAAAGATCACAAGTGTGGCAAGTTTAACTTGACGCAAAAGGAATACTTGAAGAAGGTACTTCAGAAGTTCAACATCATTGATGACACGAAGTCTGTAAGTACACAATTAGCTTCACATTTCAAGTTAAAGTCTACTGTGTCTCCTACTACTATTGAAGAGCGTGAGTATATGACTCACGTGCTCTATGCTAGCATAATCGATAGTCTAATGTACACAGTAGTGTGTACAAAACCCGATTTGTCAGAAGTTGTCTCAAAGGTTAACAGATACATGCGCGATCCCAGAAGGGGCCATTGGGAGGCAGTAAAGTGGATTCTACGGTACATCAAAGGTACAATGGATGTTGGTTAGCATTCAAGAAAGATGTTACGGGTAAGCAGGAGTGTAGCAGATACGTTGATTCCGACTACGCTAGGGACCTTGACAAATGCCAGTCAACAAGGGATATGTGTTTACACTATCTCAAGTACCAGTAAGCTGGAGCTCTACTCTACAGTTTACTGTCGCATTGTCTACTAAAGAGGCCGGGTATATGGCCATGATGGAGGCCGAGTATATGGCCATGACGGAGGAGGCAATTTGGCTTCAAAGGTTGCTTGATGATTTGGGAATTGATCAGGATCTGTTGAAGATCAACTATGATAGCATGAATGCTATCTATTTAGCAAAGAACCAGGTATATCATGCAAGCATGAAGCGCTTTGACATCGGATTTCACTTTGTTGGGGAGATTCTTGAGGAGGGTGACATCGAGTTACAGAAGATTCACATGAATGAGAACCCCACCAATATGCTTACCAAGATTGTTCAGGGAGTGAAGTTTGCATATTGTAAGGAGTTACTACAAATCCTTTCAGTTTCTTGAGCTAGGTGGAGCTCATTTGGATGACTACGGATGGCTTGATCTCCTAGGCAAGGGAACGTAGGCAACCACACTAGTGCAACCACTAAAGTCGACATGGTACTATGTTGAGTTCGGCTCAGACTTGAGAAATCTTCACCGAGGTCGAGAATTGTGGGAAGGGAGAAGAATAAAAAGTTACAGGATGGAGCTTTTAAAGGTGGGTTGACGACATTCCCCTTGGGCTGTTGACAGTCAAACTCGGATATACTCAACTGCTAAAGCGAGCTGTCGACAACAACCAATTTGTGCTGTTGACAACATTTTACTAAAAGTGGAATTTTTCAGAGAACTATCGATGTCCTTTTAGGCTGTCGACAGCAAGAGGATTCTGGGTGAATCTGAGCAGGCGTCTGAATTCATTTCTGATGCGAATTTAGAGTTATTGGTTTTCTTTTTTTGAGGGACTCCATGCTTATATAAAGAAGAGTAATTGCCCTCTGATATTGTATCTTGTAATTGATTACTTTAATAAGAACTCTCTCCCTTTCTGCCCAGAGGACGTAGACAAATTGCTAATCCTCGTTAAAATCTCGTGTTCTCATTTTCTTCGTTATTTGCTTTGTTCTTGTGTTTGGCGACTATTCTCTGGTGTATCTATACTCTATCGCTGGTGGTTCCTGAAAGTACACCTAGAGGGGGTGAATAGGTGCAGTACTAATCTAATGATCAATAATATGAAATTAAAAACTTTTACACTACCATAATAGATATCCAAAGAGTGAAGCTGAATTCTCAGTGAAGGGCTCTAAAACTTCTCCTCAAGATTTCTCTTTTATAAGAGTTGAGGTGTTTCAACAGCTCTCTTTGATCAATACAAGAATCAACACAAGAACAATACCAAGCATGTATAAATGAACAATAATAACAATGCAAGATATAAGGAGAGTAGAGTTTAGAGAGAGCCAAATACAAACACAAGGATATGTTTCGAGGTTTGAGCACCAAGCTTTACGTCCCACCTTGACAGTGTGAAGGATTTTCACTATCTCCACTTAGCACTCCACAAAGGATGCAACCCCTACACAAGAGATGAGCATAAAGCCAATGCACAAAGTAAGTCATCTCTACACAAGGAGGAAGGCACAAAGCCAAAGCATAAAGCAATGAAAAATATTTTACAACACTTGGTGACCACAAAGACACGCAATACCTCTCACAATACAAGATCTTAGAGGATCGATTTTGCAATGAATAGCTCAAGCTTGTGAGAAAACAAAAATTTTAGAAATGAAAGCACAAAAGAAAACACTTGGAAAACTTTTTGAATGATATACAATTTGAATCTTGAAATTAGAATTTCTCAAAACTTGTTTTCTTTGATTTTCCAAAGTGAAACAAATGAAAAAATGTAGATTTGAAGCACTAAAACTTATTAAAAACTCTTTAGAAAATGAGCATAAAAACTCTTGAAAACTGAGTAAAATGATTCCAGAAATGGCATATCGATCAACCACATGTTGACTGCCAAACGACTATATTTTTAGATATTAGGGATTATCGGTCGACCGCACGGTCAACCGAGCAAAACCCGAGAGCTCTGCAGGATCAGTCGGTCGACCTGTCAGTCGGTCGAACTTTACTGCGGTCGATCGCCTCAGTCGACAGAGCTCTGGTTCCTTGGGCCTGTGCACGTCTGTGCACGTTGGTCAACCGAGCAGTCGACCGGTAGCAACCCAAAACCAATATCAAAGGGATTTTCAATGACATTTTGAAACCCATTTAAATTTCAATAAATCCCAATAAATTTTACAAAAATAAGTTCATGTAAATACAGTGTAATACAATATGTATGATAAAAAATCAATACATATTACAAACATGTGAACTATTTTTAAGATAAGAAGATTTAAGTTTAAAACAAAATTTCTATTTTTCCAAAAATCAAACTTCTAAATGGAAATCCGATTTTTTCAAAACTTGTATAAATATAAAAATAAGTTATTGAAACACATTTGAAGCACAATGTGTAACGAATAGAATACAATACACATAATAAATGATATTGACTTATTTTTGACAATAAGCAACAAAATAAGTTTCGATAAATATAAAACTTAAACACAACTAAATTTAGTAAAA
This sequence comes from Agave tequilana, assembly GCA_038442645.1. Classification (NCBI taxonomy): domain Eukaryota; kingdom Viridiplantae; phylum Streptophyta; class Magnoliopsida; order Asparagales; family Asparagaceae; genus Agave; species Agave tequilana. The sequence goes on from JAVJIF010006505.1 coordinate 29,017, forward strand.
TGAGTTACTTAAATATTTATGAAGCAACAATGTATATGAATGAAATCTAATACATGTATAAACCAATGTAAACCTGTTTTGATAAAATCTATTCATGACACCGAAAAATGTATACTTGATAAACCAAAACTTAAAACACATAGAAATAAGTTTTTATAAACAATTGAAGCTCTAATATTTGTGGATGGGATCCAACACATATTCTAAACTATAAAACTTATTCTATTAGGATGAAAACCGTATAAATATAAACTTGTGAAACCAAAACCAAAATGGTTAAACTGAAAGCCAAATTATTGATCTTGAAAGATAATATTTAAACTTTATGTGTGTGTAAGCTTGAGCAATCTAAAACTAATCTATTTTTTATAAGAGATCTAAACTCACAAACTCTAGACAAGTATTCTTGTAGATATTCTTCTCTAAGTAGACTTGAATCAACTTAATTCTCCGAGCTAGCTCCATCTTGAGTACTAGATAAGTACTATAAGCTTGAGCTCTTGAATCACCATGTGTTAGCTTCAAAGAAGTTAAACACCAACTAAGATCTTGATTAATATTTGAAATTTAAATACCACAAGATTATTAGTAATATAACCACATGAGTTAGTAATCATCAAAACTAGAGTAATGGGCTTTCAGGCTACAATCTCCCCCTTTTTAATGATGACAAAACTCATAGAGCTATATATGCATGTGTTGGCCCAAAAACCCATCACTCTAGTTTTGAGATGATTAACTCATGTAGTTATAGTACTCATGATCTTGTGTCTATTTAGTCTCAGATATTTGACCAAGATCTTAGTAGATATTTAGCTTCAACAAAAGATTTGAAGTCAAGTTTTGGAGCTAACACATGTAGATTCAAGAGCTCGCGCGTCAAGATCGCATCTAGCACTCGGTTGGAATCAAGCTCGTTGGATCGTGTTTGGATTGGGTCTTCTAGAAGATAAGGATCGACAAGAAGACTTCAGTTTGTGTTTAGTTTGTGTTTAGATCTTGTGTAAAGATAGATAGTGTTGATATGCTCAAGTTCACAAACACACAAGTTTCAATATGTTTGGTTTTCGTTTAACCGGTTTTAGATTTCATGTCAAAAACATAAATATGTATCTTATATGTATATTGGATTCTATCCATATACAATATGCTTCAAATTTGTTTCAATAATATGTTTTTGTATTTATACATATTTGAGAAAATTGAATTTCTATTTCAAAGTTTGGTTTTTGAAAAATACGATTTTTATTTAAGGCCAAATATTTTATATCACAAAAATGGTTTAAATAGTTTGTAGTATTTGTTGATTTTTGATCACACATATTTGTTATTCAAAGATCTTACAAGAACATATTTTTTTGGAATTTATATGTATTTATGAGATTTAATTGGTATTAAAATAACTAATTTTTATGTCCTAAAATTCCCAGCCAGACTCAGCTGGCGGTCGACCAGACCGATCGACTGATGTGCACGAGAACGTACACATGGCCACCCTAGAAGGCCAGTCGACCGACTGAAAGCACCTAGCTCTCGGGTGCGGCCAATCGACCGGGCGGTCGACCGACAGGCTTGGCCCGGTCGACCGGGCGGTCAACCGGAGGCACAACGGTCAGAAAAATGACCATTCGTCGGTCGACCGGGCGGTCGACTGGAAGGTCATTCTGGACCTTTCCAGCCTCCAACGGGCAGATTTTCGAGAGGGTTATAAATACCTATCTCTTGAGTTAAGAGCAAAATTTTTCATCTATACTAGTGTTTTAGCAGCAAGTTTTTAAAGAGTTTTGTGATTAAAAGCTTTATCTTTTATTTGTTTTCAAAGGTTAAAAAAATCAATGGAAAAGAGAGTCTTCGGGGAAATTGTTTTGATCTTCATATCTATTTCATTCTAGTGTTTATTCCAAGTGTTTTTCTTTGTGATTTGTTTTCTAAACAACTTGATTTCTCACACTTAAGCTATCTTCTCTATCCTATCTATATGATCTTGTTTTTGTGAAAAATTGGTTTGTGATTAATTGAGACCACCAAGTATTGTAATCTTCTTTGCTTTGGGTTTGTGGTTATCCCTCTTGTGTAGAGATGATTGTGGTGGAGTTTGGCTTTGTGCCCATCCCTCTTTGTGTAGAGGTGATCGTTGTTTGGCTTAGTGCCTTATCCCTCTTGTGTGAGGTGATTATTGTTGTGCCTTACCTCTTGTGTAGAGGTTGTTTTGTTGGAGAGAGGAGTTGAGTACTCCTAGTTTGTAATTGCCAAATTCTCAGTGGAGGTTCCCTGTGTGGGAGGTCCTCTGTGGACGTATAGTGAAAATCCTTCTGTGTGAAGGCGGGGACGTAGAGCAGTAGCTCGAATCTCGAAACATATCTTGGTGTTTGCGTTTGATTCACTATCTCTTAACTCTCTCTCTCTCTCTTATATCTTGCATTGCATCACATTATTCATATCATATATATGCTTGGTATTGATTGTGTGCCTCACTAGTGTTGAACCAAGAGAGCTTCATATAGCACCTCAACTCTTTTTGAGGAATTTAGAGGAGATAGTGCACAGCACATCACCAAAAATTCGGCTACACTCTTTAGTTACACATAGTGTGTTGCAATTAGTTTTTAATTCTGCATCATTCGTCATTAGATTAGCCATACATCTTTCACCCCTCTCTAGGTGTATTTTCAATTGGTATCATTGCCTATGCTCCTGATATTAGGTTTAACCACCTAGGAGTGAGATCTTGATTAGCTAATCTAGATTTGCATTTTCACACATATTATATATACACTCATGGATCACCTTGCCCCTCCAATGTTTGATATTTTCAACATCGATATATGGAAGTAGGATGAGTGCTTATTTAAAAGCCCTAGCTTTGCATGTCTATCTTGCCACTACCAAGAAAACCTATTTTGATAATGTCAAGTACATTGAGGCTAATGTACAAGCCCTAGATGCACTAAAGCATACACTTAGTAAAGAATATTTGTCTATGGTTTCTCATTGTGATTCTACTTTTGCATTATGGAATACTTTGACATCTCCTAAGCTACAAATAACAAACATTGTGGAGAAAGAATCTAGTGGAGAAGAGTCTGACGAAGTGTGCTACATGGTCCAAGGGAATGACTCCCTTGAGGTACATTTAGAAACTCAACTAGATGATTGTGCTACTTCTTCAGGTGATAACATTATGGATGCTGATGCATTAAATGAAGAACTATCTATTATTTGTGAAAACTTGCTAGCAAAGTACAAAGTTTTGAAAAAAATAAGCTTTAAATTAAAAAAAGAAAATAAAAATTATTTTCAAAACTTGATTTGGCTTTGCAAGAGAGAGATGAGATTTCAAGTGAAAGGGACTCATTGAAATCTCAACTTGACCTTACCTTAAAGGAAAATAAAATTTTAAAGAGTAAAAATGATTGTGAAGATGTTTTGAAGAAAAATGAGGTCTTGTCTTCAAAATTTATTATTTTAAAGAGAATGATTCTTTGAAAAATAAAATTGACTTAATTTCAAAAGAATTGGAATTTGTTTCAAAAGAAAATAACTCTTTGAAAAATGATTTATCTTCTCATGTTTGCCATGCTACTATAGCTTCACGATCTAGTGTTTCTATTGTATGCTTCACTTCTTCTTCAATCATTGAGAATGATATATGTGCCTTGAAGAAAAGTGTTGATTGTTTAGGCTCCACTTTGAGCCAATGTGCCATGAACCACACACGTTTGGAATCCATGTTTCGCAAGAAACATGCTCCTCATATGCATGCACACAAACTACAGCATACACATGCTCATCATGCTCACACACATGACACTATGTATGCTCATGTGTACACTTATACACATTGTGGACGTAAGGGCCATCTTTCAAAATTTTGTTATGATAGGATAAATGTTTCAAATTTTGCAAATAAATTTGTCTGGGTTAGGAAAGGTGCTAACCCCTATGGACCCAATAAGGTATGGATACCAAACACTATCCCTATTGTATTTGATGTAGGTGTGGGCTCTCGCTTGACGTGAGAGTAATGGTGCCTTGATAGTGGATGCGTTCTGGTGAAACTTTTGGATGCATCACTTTCAAAGAATGTTTGGTGGGGGACCACCATGGTTTGGAGCTCTAGAAATTAGCCCTAATGATTTTAGTAACTATCTTTAGCTCTCATTTACTTTACATGTTTTAATATTATTGAATTTTAGCATATTTTGATTTTTCTTGATTATTATCTTAAATGCCATGTTAATTAGACTTGTGGTATACATATGTAGTATTTGAGATACACACATGTTCATATGGATCATTATTTTGTGTTCTCACTATAGTTTAGCTATTGTGCATATCCTAGTTCTAAAACACATGCGTTTACCTTAATGATTATGTTTATTATGTTTTTATTCTTCATATTTTGATTACTTGTTTAGATGTAGTCTTTATTAAAACTTGTGTTTATACTTGTACAACTAGAGAGCCACATTTGATTATTATATGTTTGTACTCATTAGATGTACTTGTATAGCCTAGTTTTGATGATTCTTACATCTTAACTTGTTTTCCCTATTTTTGTACATGTTTTCAATAAAAATGTATTAAGCTTCATGTATAAGTCAATTTTGTCCAAAACTATTAGATATACATGTCTACTTAGAGTCACTTACTTTTCATGCAAAATTTTTATGGACTCATTTGTGTTTGGGATATGTATGTATACTTTCAGTTTAGATAAAATATACATATGCCTTGAAGTTTATATTATTTTGATAAAAATTAATTTTTTATGTTTTTCATGTTTATAAAGGAATTTCATATGACCTTAAAGTATCTTATTTCCATGATTTTTTTTATTGATTACATGAGTTTTTACATTCTATGTTTGGTGTTTACTCATGATTTTTTGTTTCATGAGGCTATATGAGCTTTATTGCTATTTGAGTGTCGATGATCATGTGATTTTCATGTTTTCATGAATTCATTCTTATTTTATTTCTTACTTGAAGGATTTCGTACTAGTTTACAAGATTATCATAAAATTAGTTGCATTATTCTTCAATTGGTAGAGTTTTCAAACTTGTTAAACTATTTTTAAAGCTTATTTTTGAAAATCCTTACCTTCAAAGGGCGGTTGGATGGGCGACCATGCCTTATATGCTCAAAATTGAATATCTTTTATCATGTGTATGAATAGGGTGGTAGTTATGAGTTATACACATAATCTTCATGGAATTTTATCTTTGTATACTCATATTTGTTTCTTATATATGTATGCTTCAAGTTTCAAATAGTATCAATTTCAATTGGTATATGCATTTTCATACATATATATGCTTTGATTGTGCCAATATATTTCAATTGGTATAATTTTTTTTTTTTAAGTATGAGATATACATGATTTTTAAAATAAAAATTCATTTTGTATACTCATGATTTATCTTGCTAAGCTTGATTTAGTCCTTAATGTCAATTATTTTTCAATTAGTATTTTAAATAAGTTTATGCATTATTTTTATTAGTATTTCATAAAGGGGGAGAAAAATTCGTGTTTTATCTTTCAATCAGTTTTATTTTCAATTGGTATCTTAATCCCATTCTTTATGATGAAAAATACTTTATTTTGGGATATGCTAACATTTTTAATATTGGTATCAATAATCTTAAATTGGTATTATTATCAATTTGGTATCCTTATTGTAAAATGAGTTGTGTTTACCCAAAAATTTAATTTTTACTTTCAATTGGTATCAAAATTTATAATATATTTCAATTGGTATAAAAAACGTACAATGTTTCATTTTCAATTGGTATCAAAAATTTATAAGATATTTTCAATTGATATCAAAAACATAAAATGTTTCACTTTTATTGATATCAAAATGTATTTTGTTGACTTCAAGAAAATTTCAAATTTTGTTTTAAAGTGATTTCATAATGTTTTGATATATATTGCTTATATGTAAGGGAAGCTTAACATCTTCTCTATATATAAATTCATGTTGAGTGTATCTCATATTGAGGAGCTTGACTTCTCATCTCTATGTAATACACGTGTGTAGGGGGAGCTTAACATCTCCACTTATACATTGTATATTTTGCTTTATGTGATTATGGTCCAATCATCTCTTTTCATATAATGCATGTATGCTGGGGGAGTTAACTTTACGTCTCTCCTCTTCATGAATGTATATCGCATATAAATATCTTTATTACTTGTTTTTTTCCTTCGCCCTTTTGTTGATAAATTGACAAAAAGGGGGAGAAGAATTTGGAGAGTTTGATATGTATGTTTATCTTGTTTATGCATATATGTTGTGTTTAGTTTATGCATTTTATTGAATATCTTTAAAGTTTATTGCTATGCATGAGTTAAGGGGGAGCTTCTATGAAGCTTATCTTTAATCCATACATATATAATTCCATGAGTTTTGTCATCATTAAAAAGAGGGAGATTGTTGGCCCAAAGTTTCATCACTCTAGTTTTGATGATGATTAATTCATGTAGTTATAGTACTAATGATCTTGTGTCTATTTAGTCTCAGATATTTGATCAAGATCTTAGTAGGTGTTTAGCTTCAACAAAAGATTTAAAGTCAAGTTTTGAAGCTAACACATGTAGATTCAAGAGCTCACTCGTCAAGATCACATCTAGCACTCGGTTGGAGTCAAGCTCATTGGATCGTGTTTAGATTGGGTCATCTTGAAGATGAGGATCGACAAGAAGACTTCGGTTTGTGTTTAGTTTGTGTTTAGATCTTGTGTAAAGATAGATAGTGTTAATATGCTCAAGTTCACACACACGCAAAAGTTTCAATATGTTTGATTTTTCGTTTAACCGGTTTTGGATTTCATTTCAAAAACATAGATATGTGTCTTATATGTATATTGGATTCTATCCATATATAATATGCTTCAAATTTGTTTCAATTACATGTTTTTGTATTTATACAAATTTGAGAAAAATTGGATTTCCATTTCAAAGTTTGATTTTTGAAAAATACGATTTTTGTTTAAGGAGAAATATTTTATATCATAAAAATGGTTCAAATAGTTTGTAATATGTGTTGATTTTTGATCACACATATTTGTTATTCAAAGATCTTATAAGAACATATTTTATTAAAATTTATATGTATTTATGGGATTTAATTAGTATTAAAATAACTAATTTTTAAGTCCTGAAATTCTCAGCCAGACTCAGCTGGTGGTCGACCGGACGATCGACCGAATTAGGGGTTGGTTGACCGGACCGATCGACCGATGTACACGAGAACGTGCACATGGCCAGCCTAGGAGGCCGATTGACCGCTCGGTCGACCGACTGAAAGCACCCAGCTCTCGGGTGCAGCCGGCCGACCAGGCGGTCGACCGACAGGCTTGGCCCGGTCGATCGGCCGGTCGACCGGAGGCACAACGGTAAGAAAAATGAACGTTGGCCGGTCGACCGGGCAGTCGACCGAAAGGTCATTCTGGACCTTTCCACCCTCCAACGGGCAGATTTTTGAGAGGGTTATACATACCCATCTCTTGGGTAATAAGAATTTCAAGAGCAAAATTTTCCATCTATACTAGTGTTTTAGCAGCAAGTTTTTAAAGAGTTTTATGGTTAAAAGTTTTTTCTTTTATTTGTTTTCAAAGGTTGGAAAAATCAAAGGAAAAGAGAGTCTTTGGGGAAATTGTTTTGATCTTCATATCTATTTCATTCTAGTATTTTTCCCAAGTATTTTTTTTGATTTATTTTTCAAACACCTTAATTTCTCACACTTGAGCTATCTTCTCTATCCTATCTATAGGATCTTGTTTTTGTGGTAAAATTGATTTGTGGTTTATTGAGACCACCAAGTGTTGTAATCTTCTTTACTTTAGGTTTGTGATTATCCCTCTTATGTAAAGGTGATTGTGGTGGAGTTTGGCTTTGTGCCCATCCCTCTTTATGTAGAGATAATCGTTGTTTGGCTTAGTGCCTTATCTCTCTTGTGTGAGGTGATTGTTGTTATTCCTTGCGTCTTGTGTAGAGGTTGTTTTGTTGGAGAGAGGAGTTGAGTGCTCATAGTTTGTAATTGTCAAATCCTCAGTAGAGGTTCCCTGTGTGGGAGGTCCTGTGTGAACGTATAGTGAAAATCCTTCTGTGTGAAGGCGGGGACGTAGAGCAGTGGCTCGAACCTCAAAATATATCTTGGTGTTTACGTTTGATTCACTATCTCTTAACTCTCTCTCTCTCTCTTATATCTCGCATTGCATCATATTGTTCATATCATATATAAGCTTGGTATTGATTGTGTGCCTCACTAGTGTTGAACCAAGAGAGTTTCATATAGCACCTCAACTCTTATTTTAATACCAATTAAATCCAGAGCCCGTCACTGGGAATTCGGGTACACTCTTTGATTATATATAGTATGTTGCAATTAGTTTTTAATTCTGTATCATTTGTCATTAGATTAGCCATACACCTGTTCACCCCCCCTCTACGTGTATTTTCAGAATGGATTAAAGATAAGCTTTGTAAAATCTCTCTCTTAACTCATGCATAACATAAAACATATAAATATTTAATGTAGCTCATAGATACCAAACAAATCATGAACATGAATCATGAATATAAACACATATATGCAAACATAGAATACAAGTATGGATATATAGAGTGTAAGCACATATTTTTACACTCTATATTTGGTGTTTACTCATGATTTTTTGTTTCATGAGGCTATATGAGCTTTATTGCTATTTGAATGTCGATGATCATGTGATTTTCATGTTTTCATGAATTAATTCTTGTTTTATTTCTTACTTGAAGGATTTCGTCCTAGTTTATAAGATTGTCATAAAACTAGTTGCGTTATTTTTCAATTGGTAGAGTTTTCAAACTTGTTAAACTATTTTTAAAGCTTATTTTTGAAAACCCCTACCATCAAAGGGCGGTTGGATGAGCGACCATGCCTTGTATGCTCAAAATTGAATATCTTTTATCATGTGCATGAATAAGGTGGTAGTTATGAGTTATACACATAATTTTCATAGAATTTTATTTTTGTATACTCATATTTGTTTCTTATATATGTATGCCTCAAGTTTCAAATAGTATCAATTTCAATTGGTATATTCATTTTCATACATATATATGCATTGATTGCACCAATATATTTCAATTGGTATCAAAAAAAAAATTTTAAGTATGAGATATACATGATTTTTAAAATAAAATTCATTTTGTATACTCATGATATATCTTGCTAAGCTTGATTTAGTCCTTAATGTCAATTATTTTTCAATTAGTATTTTATACAATTTTATGCATTATTTTTATTAGTATTTCATAAAGGGGGAGAAATATTCGTGTTTTATCTTTCAATCAGTTTTATTTTCAATTGGTATCGTAGTCCCATTCTTTATGATGAAAAATACTTTAATTTGGTATATGCTAACATTTTTAATATTTGTATCAATAATCTTAAATTGGTATTATTATCAATTTGGTATCTTTATTGCAAAATGAGTTGTGTTTACCCAAATTTGGTTTTTTACCTTCAATTGGTATCAAAATTTACTATATATTTCAATTGGTATAAAAAACGTACAATGTTTTATTTTCAATTAGTATCAAAAATTTATAAGATATTTTCAATTGGTATCAAAAACATAAAATGTTTCACTTTCATTGATATCAAAATTTATTTTGTTGACTTCAAGAAAATTTCAAATTTTGTTTTAAAGTGGTTTCATAATGTTTTGATATATATTGCTTAAATGTAAGGGAAGCTTAATGTCAAGCCCCGCTTCCCAAAATACGCAAAAACGAAGTAGCGACGAAGGTCGGCGACGTATGTACGCGAGAAAAATACCCACGCACATACGTTAAGCCTAAAATAACCTGAACAAGTTACAAAATCTACTACGAAAAATCAATATCACTGCAATTTGACATATAATTATCTAACACATTGATAACAGATGAATAAAGGAAAGAAATGACAACTGGATACGATAAAGATGGAATCAAGAAATAACATGAATAAAAGAGTAAGATACCTAAAATTAAGAAAAGAGAGACTCCCGCTCCTCGTAACGCGTACGATCACATGAATACCTGAACAATATAAGAAGATATCCAATACCCTGAACATCTGAATCCAGGTCGTCAGAAGTGACCCAATGAGTGTGTGTAAAGAGGAAAGTGTTCGTGCATAATAACAATGTGAGGAATAACAATATGATAATGAATAAAAATAAATAAAATAATCAATATCAAGAATAAAGTGGATATCATGATAAAAGAAAATAAGTAATGTCAAGATATGTAACCTAGCATATGACACTAATCTGGTATACAGTCTGGTCATGTATACAATCATATATTTATCATAGTTATATATACGTACAGTCTGGTGATCACGGTCAGTCACAATATATTAACAGTTTATCATTATTAATTATGTCAGCGAACACCAATTGCCACATGTAATAGACGCATCCCATACTACGCCCATTACACATGCCAATCGAGGTCCTCAGTTATTGAAACTGATCGGTTGAAGACATTGTCTGTGTTTTAGGTGGGTCCCGTGCATACCCAGGATCTCGGCCCAGACTCCTGGCGCTGAACCAGGACCTACCGCAAGGTAATCAGGAACATGTATAACAGTAACAAGTACATATATAACATGTATAATAGGAACAGGACGGGGTGCTAGTCACCCACTGGGAACCCTGCAGTGGAACCCTCTTTCGGCTGCGCAACCTAAATCCTAGTCCACCCAAAATACAGACGCTATCTGCTCCATCAATTTCCCCAATCCCAGTGTAAGTTGTTTAATTTAGTTGTCAAGATTATTAATGTATATGTTACCTAAATTTACTGGGATAACTTGGTAATGATAACAGTAACAACATCATAAGTAAAATCATGATACATGTATAACAGGATATATATGTATATATCGGTGAACATGATAAACAGGACGAGGTTGTTACCGTCTAATAATATTTTTCTCAGTAGTTAGATAATATGAACATGATGGTCACAATGTCATTCAGGTGAGTCTTATTGGCAAAGTCCTAACTGATATCATTTAGTGATCTTGAAGGTTCATTATCAAGAACGAATGTACTTAATTGCATACAGGAATACATAATATACTACGAATAATGCATGTAGGTAATTCATGAAATTATAAAATTTCTAAATACTAGAACATTAGCTTAACTAACATAATTAGATAACTAGATTAAATCCTTCATCACAAGAATTCTTGTTAACTGAAGGAGGAAAAAGCATTCACAAAATAGAATTTTAGAAGGAAGAGAAAACACTCACAAAATAAAACTACACAAAGAAAAGAAACACTGACAACACAATTAAATTAAATTAAATAAAGAAAGAAAACACTCACCTGAACTTGATCCCAAGTTCAGAGCACTAAAATCATAAGGTCCCGATAAATCTACATAGTTGATTACCAATAGAAATTGTTAGATTTTTTAAAAGGATATTTTAAGGAGTTTAAATCTTCATTAATTAGTTTAGGAGTTAGAAATATGATTCTCTGAGTCTAATGAATTTAGTAGGTTTGATTTAAATCAATTTCTAATTTTTGATGAATTTTTAATAGACTTTAAAACACTAAAATACTTAACGGGTTTGAATCTAACATTAAGGGAAAAGGTTTAAAGTGGGTGATTTGATTTAATTTATATTGGAATTAGTCTAAAATTTTTATCACAGAAAGTAAAAGTATTGTAGAATATTATTTATATTTTTATCTATTTTTTTGATATTTTTAACCAATTGTTTTAATACAAATTATTCTTTCTTTCTTCTTTCTTTCTTTTCCTTTTTTTTTTTTTTAATTTAACCTATCTCTAACAGTAGCCCAGACCTAGGCCCATGTCCAGGCTTGGGCTGGACGAGGCTGGACCCAGGTTTGGTCCAGATTTCCTTTTTTTCTTTTTTTTGTTTTTTTGGGGAAAATCTATTGTTTTAAAAATTTCAGAAAACTTTGAAAATTAAAATTAGGGTTGGTATATCTTTACATATATTTTTAGTGAAATTAAGTTTTAGATTGGATTTTTTTTAATGTATAAAATTATTCATGGAGATCATAATAGTATGGAGATGATTTTAATAAACAATTTATATAAATAACTTTTTAGAAAATAAATTACTTACTTGGATTTGCTCTCCCCTATAATGTTCCTCCATCTTGCACTTCAAGATCCTTTTGTTCATGCTTTGCTTGAGGAGAAAAGAAAGGAGGAGATGAGGGAGTTTGGATTAGGGTTTTCTCTTGAGGTAGAAGAGAAGTAATGGTTTGGGTCTTTATATAGGTTATAAGAGATTTTTGGAACCTGAATTCTAATTAGGCTAGATTGCTTAATTTAACAATTTAGATAAGAATTGAAGATTGCTAAAAATCTCAAAGAGAGTCGGTTTAGATATAATTTTTATTAGGATTTAAATTAGAATTAGATAAAATTAATGAAAATTTTTTGATAAAATAGGATTTTGATTAGGATTAGGATTAGGTTTTGGGTTAATGGGTAAGGATCTCAATGATAATGGATTATAGATTATTGGGCTCTAGTTAAAAGAAATAAGTAATATGAAGAATAAAAAACTAGAGAGTGGGCTTGCAGGCTTAGTTTTTTTTTGGGCTTAAAGAAAAATAGAAGAAGAAGGAAAAGAATTAAAATAAGAAGTGGGCTTGGCTCATGTGGGCTTAACATAAAAAGGAGAAGAAAACAAAAGGAAAAGGAGAATAGGCTGAGCTTATTGGGCTTGAATGAAAATAATAATACTACTAATAGTGATTAACAATATCATAATAATAATTAACAATAATAATAACAATAATAATAACAACAATAATAATAATAATAATAAAATTATTATCATTAAAAATCTTATCTAATAATACTTGATAAAAATACTACCATTAATAATAATGACTAAAACAATACAATATGAACAAGAATAATAACAATTTCAATATTAACAACAATAGCAACTATAATAATAATACTAGTAACATAGTAATGAGAAAAATACTAGCTAGCAATTAAAATGATAATACTTAATAATGCTAAATATAATTATAAGGCTAAAATACTATTTACTATCTTAAAATAATTTGTACTGTAACTCGAGTTAATAAATAATAATAATATCACCAGTAAAATAAAATAAATACTTTAAAAAATAAAAATATAATATTTTAGATTAGGGATATTACATTCTACCCACCTTAATAAAAATATCGTCCTCGAAATTTCAATAAAGCGGGGAATGAATAGAAGATTAAAGTTAAGAAATAGATATTAAGTAATTTGAGAAAATAAAAAGAATAACTGATGTTAATATTGTCTTCTCGTCTTCCACGTCGTTTCTTGATGCGTTATAAGCCCACCACGCTTCCGCTGCGTGCTCTGATTTCTGTTATCGATCATGTCTAAAGGCCAGTTCCAAGAGTCAAAATCAGGAGAAAAGAACAGAGACGAAAGATAGGAATCAATAAGAAAATTATAGATCGCTCCGGAAGGAATGTTAAAATCTGATACATCAAGAGATTCAAGAGATGGATTTAGAAGGGAAGAACGATTGATTCTCAAGTGGACTCAGTATCATCATGTGAATAGTATATGTATATTATAGTGTAAATATAACTTGTTTCAAGTTACCAGTAAGATCCAGGTTCTCTTTTTATGTTGAAGTTAGCTCTGATACCAAGAAAATCCTGTCACACTCCGCTTCCCAAAATACGCGGAAACGGAGTCGCGACGAAGGTCGGCGACGTATGTACGCGAGAAAAATACCCACGCACATACATTAAGCCTAAAATAACTTGAACAAGTTTCAAAATCTACTACGAAAAATCAATATCACTACAATATGACATATAATTATCTAACACATTGATAACAGATGAATAAAGGAAAGAAATGATAACTGGATACGATAAAGATGGAATCAAGAAATAACATGAATAAAAGAGTAAGAATATCTAAAATCAAGAAAAGAGAGACTCCCGCTCCTCGTAACGCGTACGATCACATGAATACCTGAACAATATAAGAAGATGTCAAATACCCTAGACATGCGAATCTAGGGTCGTCAGAAGCGACCTAATGAGTGTGTGCGTAAAGAGGAAGGTATCCGTGCATAATAACAATGTAAGGAATAACAGTATGATAATGAATAAAAATAAATAAAATAATCAATATCAAGAATAAAGAGGTTATCATGATAAAAGAAAATAAGTAATGTTAAGATATGTAACCTAGCATATGGCACTAATCTGGTATACAGTCTGGTCATGTGTACAATCATATATCTATCATAGTTATATATACGTACAGTCGGGTGATCACGGTCAGTCACAATATATTAACAGTTTATCATTATTAATTATGTCAGCGAACACCAATTGCCACATGTAATAGACGCATCCCATACTACGCCCATTACACATACCAATCGAAGTTCTCAGTTATTGAAACTGATCGGTTGGAGACATTGTCTGTGTTTTAGATGGGTCCCGTGCATACCCGGGACCACGGCCCAGACTCCTGGCGTTGAACCAGGACCTACCGCAAGGTAGTCAGGAACATGTATAACAAGAACATGTACATGTATAACATGTATAATAGGAACAGGACGGGGTGCCAGTCACCCTACGGGAACCCTACAGTGGAACCCTCTTTCAGCTGCGCAGCCTAACTCCTAGGTCCACCCAAAATACAGACGCTGTCTCCTCCATCAATTTTTCCAATCTCAGTGTAAGTTGTTTAATTTAGTTGTCAAGATTATTAATGTATATGTTACCTAAATTTACTGGGATAACTCGGTAATGATAATAATAACAATATCATAAGTAAAATCATGATACATGTATAACAGGATATATATATGAATATATCGGTGAACATGATAAACAGGACGAGGTTGTTACCGTCTAACAATATTTTTCCCAGTAGTTAGATAACATGAACATGATGGTCACAAATGTCATTCAGGTGAGTCTTATGGTAAAGTCCTAACTGATATCATGTAGTGATCTTGAAGGTTCATTATCAAGAATGAATGTACTTAATTTCATACGGGAATACATAATATACTACGAATAATGCATGTAGCAAATTAATGAAATTATAAAATTTTTAAATACTAGAACATTAACTTAACCACCATAATTAGACAACTAGATTAAATCCTTCATCACAAGAATTCTTGTTAACTGAAGGAGGAAAAAGCACTCACAAAATAGAATTTTAGAAGGAAGAGAAAACACTCACAAAATAAAATTACACAAAGAAAAGAAACACTCACAACACAATTAAATAAAATTAAATAAAGAAAGAAAACACTCATCTGAACTTGATCCTAAGTGCAGAGCACTGAAATCATAAGGTCCCGATAAATCTACGTAGTTGATTGCCAATAGAAATTGTTAGATTTTTAAAAAGGATATTTTAAAGAGTTTAAATCTTGATTAATTAGTTTGGGAGTTAGAAATATGATTCTCTGAGTCTAATGAATTTAGTAGGTTTGGTTTAAATCAATTTCTAATTTTTGTTGAATTTTTAATAGACTTTAAAACATTAAAATACTTAACGGGTTTGAATCTAACATTAAGGGAAAAAGTTTAAAGTTGGTGATTTGATTTAATTTATATTGGCATTAGTCTAAAATTATCACAGAAAGTAAAAGTATTGAAGAATAATATTTATATTTTTATCTATTTTTTTGATATTTTTAACCAATTGTTTTAATACAAATTATTCTTTCTTTCTTTCTTCTTTCTTTCTTGTCCTTTTTTTTAATTTAACCTATCTCTAATAGTAGCCCAGGCCCAGGCCCATGTCCAGGCCTGGGCTGGACCAGGCCGGACCCAGGTCTGGTCCAGATTTACTTTTTTTTCTTTTTTTTGTTTTTTTGGGGGAAAATCTATTGTTTTAAAAATTTGAAAAAAGTTTGTAAATTAAAATTATGGGTTGGTATATCTTTACATATATTTTTAGTGAAATTAAGTTTTAGATTGGATTTTTTAATGTATAAAATTATTCATGGAGATCATAATAGTATGGACATGATTTTAATAAATAATTTATATAAGTAAATTTTTAGAAAATAAATTACTTACTTGGATTTGCTTTCCCCTATCATGTTCCTCCATCTTGCACTTCAAGATCCTTTTGTTCATGCTTCGCTTGAGGAGAAAAGAAAAGTGGAGGTGGGGGAGTCTGGATTATGGTTTTCTCTTGAGGTAGAAGAGAAGGAAGGGTTTGGGTCTTTATATAGGTTATAAGAGTTTTTTGGAACCTGAATTTTAATTAGGCTAGATTGCTTAATTTAACAATTTAAATAAGAATTGAAGATTGCTAAAAATCTCATAGAGAGTCGGTTTAGATATAATTTTTGTTAAGATTTAAATTAGAATTAGTTAAGATTAATGAAAAAGATTTGATAAAATAGGATTTTGATTAGGATTAGGATTAGGTTTTGGGTTAATGGGTAAGGATCTCAATGGTAATGGATTATAGATTATTAGGCTTTAGTTAAAAGAAATAAGTAATATGAAGAATAAGAAAACTAGAGAGTGGGCTTGCGGGCTTAGTTTTTTTTTTTTTTGGCTTAAAGAAAAATAGAAGTAGGAGAAGGAAAAGAATGAAAATAAGAAGTGGGCTTGACTCATGTGGGCTTAGCATAAAAAGGAGAAGAAAACAAAAGGAAAAGAAGAATGGGCTGAGCTTATTGGGCTTGGATGAAAATAATAATACTACTAATAGTGATTAACAATATCATAATATAATTAACAATAATAATTACAATAATAATAACAACAATAGTAATAATAATAAAATTATTAACATTAAAAATCTTATCTAATAATACTTGATAAAAATACTACCATTATTAATAATGACTAAAACAATACAATATGAAAAAGAATAATAACAATATCAATATTAACAATAATAGCAACTATAATAATAATACTAGTAACATAGTAATGGGAAAAATACTAGCTAGTAATTAAAATGATAATACTTAATAATGTTAAATATAATTATAAGGTTAAAATACCATTTACTATCTTAAAATAATTTGTACTGTAACTCGAGTTAATAAATAATAATAATATCACCAGTAAAATAAAATAAATACTTTAAAAAAATAAAAATACAGTATTTTAGGTTAGGGTTATTACACTTAACATCTTCTCTATATATAGATTCATGTTGAGTGTATCTCATATTGAGAAGCTTGACTTCTCTTCTCTATGTAATATGCGTGTGTAGGGGGAGCTTAACATCTCCACTTATACATTGTATATTTTACTTTATGTGGTTAGGGTCCAATCATCTCTTTTCATATAATGCATGTATGCAGGGGGAGTTAACTTTACGTCTCTCCTCTTCATGAATGTATGTCGCATATATATCTTTATTACTTATTTTTTCCTTCGCCCTTTTGTTGATAAATTGACAAAAAGGGAGAGAAGAATTTGGAGAGATTGATATGCATGTTTACCTTGTTTATGCATATATGTTGTTTTTAGTTTATGCATTTTATTGAATATCTTTAATGTTTACTGCTATCCATGAGTTAAGGGGGAGCTTCTATGAAGCTTATCTTTAATCCATACATATATAACTCCATGAGTTTTGTCATCATCAAAAAGAGAGAGATTGTTTGCCCAAAGGTCCATCACTCTAGTTTTGATGATGAATAACTCATGTAATTATAATAGTAATGATCTTGTGTCTATTTAGTCTCAGATATTTGATCAAGATCTTAGTAGGTGTTTAGCTTCAACAAAAGATTTAAAGTCAAGTTTTGGAGCTAACACATGTAGATTCAAGAGCTCGCGCATCAAGATCGCATCTAGCACTCGGTTGGAGTTAAGCTCGTTGGATCGTGTTTGGATTGGGTCACCTTGAAGATGAGGATCGACAAGAAGACTTTGGTTTGTGTTTAGTTTGTGTTTAGATCTTGTGTAAAGATAGATAGTGTTAATATGCTCAAGTTCACATACACACACAAGTTTCAATATGTTTGATTTTTCGTTTAACCGGTTTTGGATTTCATCTCAAAAACATAGATATGTGTCTTATATGTATATCGGATTCTATCCATACATAATATGCATCAAATTGTTTCAGTTACATGTTTTTGTATTTATACAAATTTGAGAAAAATCTGATTCCCATTTCAAAGTTTGATTTTTGAAAAATACGATTTTTATTTAAGGAGAAATATTTTATATCATAAAAATGGTTCAAATAGTTTGTAATATGTGTTGATTTTTTGTTACACATATTTGTTATTCAAAGATCTTATAAGAACATATTTTATTAAAATTTATATGTATTTTTAGGATTTAATTGGTATTAAAATAACTAATTTTTAAGTCCTAAAATTCTCAGCCAGACTCAGCTGGCGGTCGACCAGACGATCGACCGAACCAGGGGTCGGTTGACCGGACCGGTCGACCGGTCGACCGATGTACACGAGAACGTGCACATGGCCAGCCTAGAAGGCCGATTGACTGCTCGGTCGACCGACTGAAAGCACCCAGCTCTCGGGTGCACCGGTCGACCACGCGGTCGACCGATAGGCTTGGCCCGGTCGATCGGCCGGTCTACCGGAGGCACAACGGTAAGAAAAATGAATGTTGGCCGGTCGACTGGGCAGTCGACCGAAAGGTCATTCTGGACCTTTCCACCTCCAATGGGCAGATTTTTGAGAGGGTTATAAATGCCCATCTCTTGGGTTATAAGAATTTCAAGAGCAAAATTTTCCATCAGGGCAGTCGACCGAAAGGTCATTCTGGACCTTTCCACCTCCAATGGGCAGATTTTTGAGAGGGTTATAAATGCCCATCTCTTGGGTTATAAGAATTTCAAGAGCAAAATTTTCCATCTATACTAGTGTTTTAGCAGCAAGTTTTTAAAGAGTTTTGTGGTTAAAAGTTTTATCTTTTATTTGTTTTCAAGGGTTGGAAAAATCAAATGAAAAGAGAGTCTTTGGGGAAATTGTTTTGATCTTCATATCTAATTCATTCTATTATTTTTCCCAAGTGTTTTACTTTGTGAGTTATTTTCCAAAGACCTTGATTTCTCACACTTGAGCTATCTTCTCTATCCTATCTATAGGATCTTGCTATGTGGTAAAATTGATTTGTGGTATATTGAGACCACCAAGTGTTGTAATGTTCTTTACTTTAGGTTTGTAGTTATCCCTCTTGTGTAGAGGTGATTGTGGTAGAGTTTGACTTTGTGCCCATCCCTCTTTATGTAGAGGTGATCATTGTTTGGCTTAGTGCCTTATCTCTCTTGTGTGAGGTGATTGTTGTTGTGTCTTGCCTCTTGTGTAGAGGTTGTTTTGTTGGAGAGAGGAGTTTAGTGCTCATAGTTTGTAATTGTCAAATCCTCAGTGGAGGTTCCCTGTGTGGGAGGTCTTAAGTGAACGTATAGTGGAAATCCTTCTGTGTGAAGGCGGAGACGTAGAGCAGTGGCTCGAACCTCAAAATATATCTTGGTGTTTGCGTTTGATTCACTATTTCTTAACTCTCTCTCTCTCTCTCTCTTATATCTTGCATTGCATCATATTGTTCATACATATATATGCTTGGTACTGATTGTGTGCCTCACTAGCATTGAACCAAGAGATTCATATAGCACCTCAACTCTTATTTTAATACCAATTAAATCCAGAGCCCGTCACCAGGAATTCAGGTACACTCTTTGGTTATACATTGTGTGTTGCAATTAGTTTTTAATTCTGTATCCTTTGTCATTAGATTAGCCATATACCTGTTTACCCCCCTCTACGTGTATTTTCAGAATGGATTAAAGATAAGCTTTGTAAAATCTCTCTCTTAACTCATGCATAACATTAAACATATAAATATTTAATGTAATCTCATAGATACCAAACAAATCATGAACATGAATCATGAATATAAACACATATATGCAAACATAGAATACAAGTATGCATATATAAACTCTAAAAATCCTATCTCCCCTTTTGTCAATTCATCAAAAAGGGTATACAAAACAAAGTACATGTATATGCGATATAAATCTATGAAGAGAGGAGACGCAAAGTTAACTCCCTCTGTATACATATATTACATGGTGAAGGGATGACTAAAACTCTAACCCATATAAGTATAGTATACAATGTATAAACGAAGATGTTAAGCTCTCCCTACACACATGTATGATATAGAGAAGAGAGGTTAAGCTCTTCCTTATACAATACACTCATCTTAAATTTATATATAGAGGAGACGTTAAGTTAACTCCCCTTGCATATAGGCAATAAGCTTCAAAAATAAATTTTGAAAATAAAATAAAATTATGATTTTCTAAGATACCAATTTTAACACAAAACATGAATGCTAATTAGAAAATTAGGAATACCAAGAAAGTATAAACATAGATACCAATTGGCAAAGCAATATTGATACCAAATGAAGGTTTAAACATGATACCAATCAAATAGAAAGTGAAAGCTCATGATACCAATTTTAAAATTCTATAACAATTTTGAAAGATAGATACCAATTATAATAATTGATACCAATTGATAGTAAACCCAAGAAATTTCTCCTAAGTTTTTGAAATACCAACAAAACTAATACATAAGCTTGTAAAAGATACCAATTAACATTTAGAATTTAATCAAACTTAGCATAAATCATTTTGTGCTAATAAAAACATGTATGAATATTGTTAAATAAGCACAAAGAATCACATATATGTATGTATGTCAACAAAAATGCCATTTGAAATATGAATGCATACATATATAAGTAAATAAAAATAAGTATACAAAAATCAATTTTCATGATGAATCATATGTATAACTCATTGAGATCACCAACCTATACACATATGTCAAGAAATAGTCATTTAAGGAAAATAAGGTATGATCACCCAACCGACCTCTCGCTAAGAGTAGAAGTTTTCAAAATAATGATTTTAAAAATACTTGAGTATAAATTGAAAACAATACCAGGTGAAGAATAAAAGAATTATTTTAAAATATTTTTGATAATTAGTTCAAGATTCTTCAAATATAAACCAATCATATATATCTCATGAAATATGATAATTACACAAGAATTGTCACTCAAAATCAATATAGCACATACAAGCTCATGAACATAGAATCATAAGTAAATATAAATGTAAGTGTTTAGGAATCATGTAAATAACACATCCATGAGATATATCAACAACGTTCATATCTCATTAAACACATATGAAATTCTTATTGAAACTTAAATACATTTTAAACTAGATTTGTATAACATGAAATCATATGTTAAGAAAATTTCTTTTTCATCAAATGATATCAAGAGTGGTGGAGATAAAAAAACTCGAATCATCAAGCATATTCACTAACAAGCTATTTGAGAAACACACGAGATAATCTTCAAGATATATGTAAATTTTATTAAAACTAAAGCAAACACATATATCCAAACACGAATTGAGTCCACAATAGAGTGTATGACATATAAAGCAAGTGACTCAAGAATTCTACATGTATATCTCAAGTTTTAATAAAATTCATGCATACATGGAGCAAAGGCAATAAAACAATCTACAAAAAAATCATGTATGTAATAAAAAAAAGCATTATAAATCGAATATATATATGCAAATGTAAAAATCATCAAAACTGGCTTGTACACATACAACAAAACCACAAATGAGTACACAAAATGTATGACTCATGTTAAGATCAATGGTATATCTCAAAATCTATACAAGTGCATTTGCAAGTTTATAAAATTGCATCTAAACATATAAATAAAATATGCAATACACGATATGAAAAAAACATCAATAGGAAGCATATAGAAAAAATATAAATGGAGGATAGAGATAGTTACCTACACCGGTATGCCTCTCTATTTCTTCAAATTAAGTGATCCTCCCACCTAAACATCTTGATAGTGATGCATCTATTGATATGATTCATTTAGCTCCGATTGCATCCACCACCAAGACACCAAGCCTTTCACGTCTTGTGAGAGCCTACACCTATATCAAAGACAATTGGTGTAGATTTTGATACCCAAACTTTTTTGGGTCCTCTGGGGTTGTACCATTACGAACTCAAACATGTTTATTCAAAACATGTAATTTATCATAGCAAAATTTTGTAAGATGACCCTTGCGGCCACAATGACACACTCTAATATGGGTGTGAGCAAGTTGTACATGAGGTGTATGTGCATAAATATGAGGTGTGTGTGCATGCATATGAGGAGCATGTTTCTTACAAAACATGAATTCTACTCTACTATGATTGAAAGCACATTGGCTCAGGGATGAGCCCAAATAATTAATCTTCTATTTTGAAATACAAATATTATTTTCAATAATGAAAGAAGAAATAGTATTAGTATGAGAAACAAAATTCTTTTTCACTTTAGAAATAAGAATAGAAATCTTTTTTTTCCAACCAAAGCATTTTTCATAGATGACTTTTCTTTTGAATTACAATCTATTTCTTTGAAAATAAAAAAAGATTTTGTTTTTCAAAGAATTATTTTCTTTTAAAACAAAATCAAGTTTTGAGAATAAAATATTATTTTTCTTTAAAACGATATCCTTCTCTAAATCAACTTTCTTTTTCAATGAAATATTTTCATTTAGAAGAAAATCAAGTTGAATTTTCAAAGATTTTGAAATTTCTTCTTTTTCTTTCAAAACACAATCTAATTTTTAAGACAAAAAATTCATTTTCTTTCTTCAAATACAAACTCTTATTTTTCAATAATTTATATTTTCTCAACAAATCTTCACAAAACATGAAAAGCTCTACATTTAACATGTATGCATCCTCACTAGACATATTATTATTAGATGTACTAGCACAATCATCAAGATTAGATTTTGAATTTACCTCAAGGGAGTCATTCCCTTGGACTATGAAGCAAGCTTGATCAGAATCATCTTCATTAGATTCTCTCTCCAAATTGTTTGAATATTGTTCTTCAAGAGAGATCAACGTGTTTCACACTACAAAAGAAGGATCACAATGAGAAACCATAGAAAGATAAGTATTGCCAAGTGTTTTCTTTAGTACAATCATGGCTTGTGCATTAGCCTCTAAATATTTTCTATTATCAATGTAAGATCTTTTGTAGTGTAAAGATAAACATGTAATACTAAGGCTTTAAGATATGAACTCATTTTAAATTTTCACATGTCAATATTAGAAATATCAAATATAGGTGGAGCAAGATAATCCATGAGTGTGTGAAGCAAATATGAATGTGTAAGACAAGCATGTGATTAACAAATATAGGATTACTCATAAGTTGTTAAACTGAATATCAAAAGCACTAGCTCTGATACCAATTGAAAGTACACTTAGAGGGGGGAATAGGTGTAGTGCTAATCTAATGGTCAATAATGTGAAATTAAGAACTTTTACACTACCATAATAGATATCCAAAGAGTGAAACCGAATTCTCAGTGAAGGGCTCTAGAATTTTTCCTCAAGATTCCTCTTTTATAAGAGTTGATGTACTTCAATAGCTCTCTTTGATCAATACAAGAGTGAACACAAGAAAAATACCAAGAATATATTGATGAATAATAATAGCAATATAAGATATAAAGAGAGTAGAGTTTAGAGAGATAGCCAAACAGTAACATAAGGATATGTTTCGAGGTTCGAGCACCAAGCTCTACGTCTCCGCCTTCACGGATTTCCACTATCTCCATTTCAGACTCCACAAAAGATACAACACTACACAACAGGTGAACAGAAAGCCAATGCACAACGTCAATGCATAAAGCAAGTCACCTATATACAAGAAGAAAGGCACAACGCCAAAGCAAAAAGCAATGAAAAAAGTTTTATAACACTTGGTGACCACAAAATTTACACACAATACCTCTCACAATACAAGATTCTAGAGGATAGATTTTACAATGAATAACTCAAAATTGTGAGAAAATAAAGATATTGAACATGAAGCGCAAAAGAAAATACTTGGGAAAATTTCTTGAAGGTATAGAAATTTGAATCTTGAAACTAAAATTTCCCAAAACTTGTTCTCTTTGATTTTTCTAAAATTTTGAAACAAATGGAAAGATGTACATTTGAAGCACTAAAACTTGTTAAAAACTCTGTAGAAAATGAGTAAGAAAGCTCTTGAAAACTGAGTAAAAATCCTCTTGAATCTGGCCAAAACCCCCTATATACAGGGCCATCCAAAAACTAGCCATTAGGCTCAAAAGGTGTCAGAAATGGCCTGTCGATCGATTAGTCGGTTAACTGCCCAAGGCTATATTTTTAGCCTTTGGGGGTTGCCGGTAGACCGCTCGGTCGACTGAGCAAAACCCGATAGCTCTGCAGGATCAGTCGATTGACCAGTCGGTCACCTGAACTTTACTGCGATCGATTGCCTCGTCGACTGAGCTCTGGTTCCCTGATCTTATGCACGTCTATGCATGTCGATCGACCGTGCGGTCGATCGGCTCTAACCATCAGTCGACCGGCAACGGCCTAAAACCAATATCAAAGGGATTTTTAAATGACATTTTGAAATCCCTTTAAATTCCAATAAACTCCAATAAATTTCACAAAAATAAGTTCATATAAATACAATTTAGCACAAATATGTGTGATCACAAATCAACACATATTACCAACATGTGAACTATTTTTGAGACAAGAACATTTAAGTTTAAATCAAAAACTGTATTTTTCAGAAAACCAAACTTGTAAGTGGTTCGATTTTTTCAAATCTTGTATAAATATAAAAACAAGTTATTGAAACATATTTGAAGTATAATGTGTATGAATAGAATCCAATACACATAATAAATGATATAGACTTGTTTTTGACAATAAGCATCAAAATAAGCTTTTATAAATATAAAACTTAAACACATTAACTAAATTTATCAAAATGAGTTACTTTAACATTTATGAAGCAATAGTGTACATGGATGAAATCCAATATATGTATAAACTAATGTAAACTTATTTTGATGAAATCTATTCATGAAACCGAAAAATATATACTTGATAAACCGAAACTTAGAATAAATAGAAATAAGTTTTTATAAACAGTTGAAGCTCTAATATGTGTGGATGGGATCCAACACATATTCCAAACTATAAACTTATTCTATTAAGACAAAATCGTATAAACATAAACTTGTGAAACCAAAATTAAAACGGTTAAACCGAAAACCAAAACTATTGATCTTGAAAGACAATATTTAAACTTTGTGTGTGTGTGTGTAAGTTTGAGCAATCCAAAACTAATCAATTCTTTACAAGAGATCTAAACTCACAAACTCTAGAAAAGTCTTCTTATAGATCTTCTTCTCCAAGTAGATCTGATCTGAACTTGATTCTTTGAGGTAGACTTCATCTTGAGCACTAGATATGTGCTATAAGTTTGAGCTTTTGAATCACCATGTGTTAGCTTCAAAGAAACTAAACACCAACTAAGATCTTAATTAATATCTGAAACTTAAACACCACAAGATCATTAGTACTATAACTACATGAATTAGTCATCATCAAAAGTAGAGTGATGGGCTTTTGGGCCAACGGTTCCAACAAGGTCATCATGTCATATCTATATCAACAATTTCTTTTGGTTTTAATCTAGTATGCTCCATCATATTTTTTTCATATTAATTGTCAGTCATGTACTTATAGACATTTTGGTATTGTAAGTGTGTAACCCAAATAGTCAACGTACGGTGCCTATGTAATATGTATATATTGTGGGCTTAGCCCAATAAAGACTCGTAAATGATAAGGTGAGTGTTCTTAATACTTTAGTGTTAAGTAGTAAAAGTCTTCATGCTTGTTCAGGTTATCCATATATATATATATATATATATATATATATATATATATATATATATATATATATATATATATATATATATATATATGTCATCTTTGTTCTAAGTTTAGTTGCTGAAATTTAAATAGAGTAGACGCTTATGGATTTGCCATTCTTTATAATGATATTAGAGATAATATTTGTTTATCTATTAAGCTTACTAGAGATATACTCTAGTGCCGGTCATAGTCCCAGTTTGGGATGTGACATGCCATCTCTTTTAGAATAAACTTCAATTTTCGATTCTTTTAAAGGTTATCATTTAGAGAATTTCATAATCTTTAATGTCAAAATTTTAACAGTTGCCATTTCTTTTAGATTAACCTTCAATTTTCGATTTATTTTTAAAGGTTATTTTTTTTTGGAGAATTTAATAACTATTAATTTTTTTTGAAAGGTTATTATCCCCCCATTTTCTTTCTTTCTCCTTTGCAGATAACCTTTATTTCTAAAGGTTATTATGTTGAAGTTGGGATTTTAGCATATCTCCTCTAGTTTACACATATTACATACATCTTCATTCACACTTATTTCCGTTCATGTGAGTTATTGGATTCAAGGCTACGGACTTGGTCCTGCCATCGGATTTGGAATCTTGGTGCAATTAGATAAAGAAGTCTAGTAAAATAGATAAGTTCCAAGGATGGGTCTCTCATGTGACTCTCAAGTGACAAAGAGTGACAACGTTCACCATTTATTTCGAGAAATAGAATGGACATGTTTAAGATTTTTCATGAGCAAGCCATAATTTAGAATAAGAAACATCTCACATGCTGGAATTATCTTTCGTGGTTTTTTTGGTCTCTTGGTTTAACTCCAGGCGTTATTAGCACTCAAAGATTTATGGTCATGCATGCATATATAAGGTTGGCTTTGTTTCTCTCCCACTCTTCTAACAATTTTGAATTACCCATAGATTGTAGTCCGAATTCGAAGGTTTGCAGGTTCAGTTTTGGCAATGACAACTGATGTTACGAATTTGCAAATGCTCCCGTCATTTACAAGTAATAAAGTGATAAGTAGAGTGTCAAACACGCAAGGATTGTTATCTGATTAAGAACATATGTGTATTGACTCAAAACTTTTATTTGAAAGAAAGATAAAGGCATAGAAATGAAATAGACTAAAGAGGTATTGGCTTTGGATATGAAAAATACTAGGTCAATTGATTCAACAAATTATAATTCGATTTAACAAGTTGATTGTGCTAGTAGCTACATACTATTCATGTTAACAATCGAAAACACACTACTTTAATTAGTATTCTCTATTGAGCAACCCTAATACTATCCTCTCGACGAGAACCTATAATCTCTTGATCTGTTAGATTTACAAGCTATAAAGGATACATTAAGTTCGATAGTCTTTCTCTTATGATTGCACAATTTATGTATCTTCTCTCGGTCTTAACATAAAAGGATGTTTCTATTCCTATGAAGCGTTGTTAGATTATCTCCTCCCGGTCTCAAATTTAGTCATCTATATAATTATTGCAGTCAATGAATAACTTGAAGAATGAGAATAAAACCTTAACATAGAAAGATCTAACATGATGAACGAAGTAGTAGAATAGAAACTAACACAATAAAAAGATTAAATCTTCATATAGATTGCCAACATCAATGCCCTCGCTATGGAGATTTAGTTTATAATAAAGAAATTTCTAAGCAAAATAATAGCATGAATTCTATCTCCATATAATAAATTAAAAGAGAAAGAGAAAGGATAACACCAGGATCACATTTAATCTTTGAGTGATGCTTCTCCTCTGATCTTCTTCTTCTAAAACACTAGAATTTCTTCTCTAAAAGTCAGAATTTTGTTAAGAAAGAATATTTATAAGAGGAGAAACTAAAACCTAAATTGTAAAATTTGTTTCGATGGTTGATATTACAAGGGATTGCATCCCTTTAAATAAACCTTAGAGCCATAGTCCAATAAGGGTTACAACAGGACTTCTAACCCGACTTCTACTCGTTGTAGGAATTTTTAATGCCCCGATCGCGCGGGTACGGAGACGTTACTGCGACATATATACATAAATTAAAAATACCCTCACATATATACGCTAAGTATCAGTACATGAAAGAATCAGAGTATGAAAGTACGTGGTGCATTATACATTCCAATTTATGAGTACAACTACAAAGTTATCACATGATGTGATACAACATTACAAGAACCGATGAGCACAAATGCGAGAATACAAAGAGATATATATATATGAGCAGTACAAAATATGCTCCCGAGTTACAAAAGGAAAACTTGAGGGATGAGTAGGGGGCTTAGAAGGATAGGGCTCCAGACGGTCAACTGCTGATCCATTATGCTATCGATGTGCGACTCTGATCACCAGGAAGTCCACTAGGTCTAAACTCCAAGATCTGAACATGCAGGTCTAGGGAGTCAGACTCCTCAACGAGTGGTGTGGTGAATGCCAAGTGGCATGCACAGTCAGGACATGAGTATCGATAAATTCAAGTCCAAGAACATGCATTGAAAATTATGTCGTGAGCATAGGCATACAAGAGTAAGTAAGAAGACGAGTAAAGTAAATGTGATAAAACCACTTATATAAGCCCAAATTACCAATCCGTGAGGTTAATATGTTGAAGGAATAATCCTAAAAGAAAACCCGCATATAAATACCCTATACCTCACGTCACCGTATCCTGAGCTCATATAACCTGAATTGTCTTCTAAACTAAGAAAACAACATAAAATGATAAAAAATTGATAAAACTGATAACACAAGCAAAACCAATTGTATATGCTGAGTTTACGGCTTCATGAGACAAGTATGTCGAAGGAATAATCCAAACAAGAAAATTCTCATCTATATACCTTATGCCTCACTTCACCGTAATCCGAGTGTATACAATTTGAATTGCAAATCAGCACGATGAATTATTGATTAGCATCTTATTATTATTACTCGTCCTACCCATATATCTAAGTATGTGTACTATCGTACGTTCCATCCTACATACATCTATATATTAGTAAGTCGAGGTTGTTATTTGAAACTGATGATGAGACCAATGGGTTATATTTACAATGGGTCTCATATATACCAGGGACCATGGCCAGGTTTTTCCGGTGCTGGCTCGGAACTTGCCGCTAGGCAAACAGGAGGTGGGTCTTATATTATGCCCATTCAGGTATGTAATAGGAGGTAGGGAGCCAACGCTTTCCTCGATCACCGGAGGTCCTCAGGTAGAACCAAAAGTTTGAGTTGCACAATATACCTAATACTACTGTAAACATATTCACCACTTGAAGTCCATCAGTTTTCCCTTTACCCGATGTAAGTTGGTCTTTTTATACTTTATTATTTGTAATTATCATATTATAGGAATAACAGGAGCAAGACAGGTTCAGAAGTTACAGGAGTAACATGAGTACATAAGAAATATAAATACATGTCACTGTATATATATAATACAGGATAGCATGATAAGATTCTCAAAATATGATAATTATCAGTCAAGTGGTAACATATCAGGTGGCATGATAAGTGATATCAAATAGGAGTCAGGTGTCAAGTAGTAGCATATCAGGTAATAAGCATAGTAGATATCACTATCGTATATAATGATACAGGAAAATAGTACCGATACAGAAGATCAGTACGGATGCAAAAAAATAGTACCGATACCGGAGATCGGTACGAACAGAAAAATAGTACCAAATACCTTGGTTCAGTACGAATATGGGAAAACAGTACCGATATAAGAGATCGATAAGAACACAGGAAAATAGTACCGATACAGGAGATTTTTACGAATATAAGAAAACAATACAGTTTTGAAAAATAATATAAATACAGGTTTCAAACTCTTCACAACCATCTAAAAAAGGATAACAGTTAGATTATCAAGCAGGCAAGCGGGTAGGAAAGCAAGCGATCATTTAAGCAAAGCTAAATAAGCTGGAGAGCGAAGCTAACGCACTGCACGAGACGCCATCACGTTCAGCGTGGTTACCGCTCACGGCACAGCAAAATGTACATGACGGGCGAGCGTATGAACGCTATATTACCGTACGTGATGAAACCGCGCTCAGGGCGTAACAATACTCGAACGGAGTTAGCGGTAAAGCGCAGAGCGCTAGATTCGCCTACCAGGCATAGTTAAAAGATCTAACAGTCTGAACGCACTCCTCTTTCGATGAAGTGGGTAAGAAGCCAATAAAGGCTAAAGGGCCAGAAGGCTAAGTAGGCACCTGTAGAATTTTTAGAACTAAACACACGCATGTAAACACAGTAACATGTAATAACTAAGCTATCAGTAGAGCAGTGAAACCCGGTGACTGAGTGAGACAAGAATAAATTAAGCGAGCAGACAAGCGAACAATCAAATGGAGCTAAGTAAGGCTGGAGCGAAGCTAGCGCACAGCGCTGGACGCTTTCACGCTCGGCATAGTTACCGCTCGCGGCGAAGCCACAATAATATATGCTATCGGTTATGGCGTAACTACACTCAGACGGAGTTAACGGTAAAGCGTTGAGTGCTAGATTTGCCTACCAAGCGTGGATGAAAGACCTTATGGTCTGAATGCACTTCTACCTACCACGAAACCCAAAGGGTGCAAAGGCCAATTCCTATTAGGTAACTCGGGAAGTAGGCTGGCCCAGAGGCCGAGTAGGCACCTGCACGAGATGTTGTACCACACGAGTACACATATAAACATGAAAATAACTAGACTATCGTGGAGTGGTGAAACCCGGAGGCTAGGTGTATAGCCCAGAGGCTGATAGGGCCTGGACGCCTAGTAGAGAGCCCGGAGGCTAAACGACCACAAAGGGTTGGCCACGCAGTAATAATATTACAGGCAGTATATATGTACAGGAATGAACTATACTAGTACAAGCATTCATCACAGATGTACTATACATATAGTCCTATGCACTCGACTATATATAAGTACAAGTATACATGCGAATGAATACAATTACAATCAAATACAGAATAAAATACATAGTCGACCCGACGAGCAAGAAAATACAAAATGAGGTGAGGGCACATGCCTAAATCTCAGAAAATGCCGTGAAATTCCTAAACTCCAAATACCCGTGCATAGCAGGGTACACCCACCATCACCATGAGAAAGTTTTGTAGAGAGAGGGAGCTAGATAGAAAGAAGATAGAGAGAAAGAGTGTGTGCAAGAGAGAGAATTTTTAGGAGAGAGAAAGAGGGAGACTGAGAGAGGAAAGAAGAGAGTGAGGAGTGGTGGCCGGCCAGAGGTGGCCGGGGCGGCCCTCAGATAGAGAGGAGAGAGTGAGGGAGGAGAGAGGGAAATAGAGAGGGGGGAGAGAGAGGAGAAAGAGAGTGAAGGAGAGAGAAATTCAAGAGAGAGGGGGATCCAAGAGAGAGAGAGAGGAGGACAAGCCGACCGACGACCAGCCATGTTGCCGGCGGCGGCCATGGCCACCGTGGCCAGAATCCAGAGGAGAGAGAGGGAGGAAAAAGAGAAAAGAAAAGAGAGAAGAAGAAGGGGTAGAAGTAGAGGACGTCGGCGGTGGTTCCGTGTTGACGGTGGTGGCTCCACGATGATGAATCTAGAGGAGGGAGGAAGAAAGAAGAAGAGGAGGAGGAGGAGAAGAAGAAAAGAAGATGGAGAAAAAGAAAAAGAAAAAGAAAAAGAAAAAGAGAGACGAAGGAAAGGGGGCACGTTGGCACTTGGAGAGGTCACTGGAGTCGAGTGGCAGCACTAGCCCAGGGGGAGCGATGGTGGCGATCTATAGGACGGAGAAGAAGAGAGGTGAGAGAAGAAAGAGAAAGGGGAGAGAGAAAAAGAGGAGAGAGAAAAAGGAAAGGGAGAATGAAAGAGAGAGAGTAAAAGAGAGATATGGGATTGAGGGTGATGGAGGCAGGTGGCCCACGAGGGCGCGCAGGTGGTTGGGGGAAAGAAAAGAAAAGAAAAAGAAAAGAAAGAAGGGAAAGATTCCAAAATATAATATTATAATAATATCAAAAAATATCGGCTATTTCAGAAAAATCTTCAAAAATACCCAGAGGTAGAAAACATCACCTTGAGAAATAATATGAAATTGGTTTTCAGAAATAAAATCTCCTTTTCAAATTAAAAATCCTGAAATCATCCGGCGATACCGACCGACACCAAATCCGGCCGAGTTTTGATAAATTCAGAAAAATCTTCAAAAATATATTAAGGTAGAAAATGTGATTCTAAGAAATAATATGAAAGTAGATTTTAGAAATATAATTCCGTTTGTAAATTAAAAATCCTAGAATCGACCAGCTATACTGGTCGACATCGATTTTGATGATTTTGTAATTTAATTCAGAAAAACTCTACAAAATTATGAAAAATCTTAAATATTGAAAAATAATATTTGAAACTGAAATTGGTCAAACCTGACTACCAAAATGACCAAATCGAGCAATATTCTAGTATTGGATTCCCAGTTTAGACTAGGGCTGATTCCGAGTCTACGAATCCGGATCCAATGCAAAATAATCACATAAATAATCATAAAACAAAGAAAAATACTGGAAGTAAATTGAAAAAATATGATCAAAAATCTGATTACGTATCTAAGTATAATTCTGGGAACGGGGTGTTACACTCCATCCACCTTACAAAAATTTCGTCCTCGAAATTTTGATAAGGGGAAAATGAACATAGGAAGGACAATGACGAGGATTATACTAATTAAGATATGAATAACTAAGGGTAATGCTCATAACCAACTGACCAATATCTCTGGACCTAGACATCTCCTACACTTCCTGCCGTGTATAACTTCTGACAGTGCCATAATAATACTGACCTACATCTACTAATAAAGGAATAATGCTTGAGCTTCAGTAGGCTGACCCATCTGAACAATATAAAGCGAGCTGTATTGGTGGGATGATTAATAATATTCCTTCTAGACTGTGAGATAACGCTGATGAAACCATAGGGTGATATAGAATCCTTGCGTGGCTCGAAGTTGTGCTTAATGAAGAGTCTACAATAGAGTTCTTCGATGTGCTGCACACTTACCATTACTTCAGGAGTAGACCAGAAGATCAAAAATGAAGAAAATCCCTGACTATAGATTAAATATCTAGAGAATCCCTAAGTCCTACAAGGTTGGCTGAATAGATCATCAATAAAGATTATGACAAGTTGTTCAGATGCACCGAGAAGCCCGATCCACTAAGTCCATGCAACACATTATGCAGGAGAAATCTATTGGCCTAAAGGCCCATTACTTTAGTTTTGATGATGATTAACTCATGTAGTTATAGTATAATGATCTTGTGTTTATATAGTTTAAGATAATTGATCAAGATCTTAGTCGTTGTTTAGCTTCAACAAAATATTCGAAGTCAAGTTTTGAAGTGATTGCATATATTTATTGCATCGTTCTTTATTACATTTTCATATTTATCATGTAATAAATCTGCTAAATTTCTTATCTTAAATGTTTATTTTGCAGAAGATAATCATGGGGAGAAAGAGGATAAAATCAAATAAATCAGTTAAATTCAGATTTAACTAAATCTATTTGGTTAGAGGAGGATGATCCCAAATCCAGTTGGTTAAATTCAGCTTTTGGTGAATTAAGTAGTTAAAGCTAAAAATCACCCGCGGATAACGACAAATACTGAGTCTAAATCTAAAGAGATAAATGGATACAGAGAAGATCAACGGATGAGTTGAAGCAATTTTGACTCGGATTCTTATTGGATACATTTTAGTATTTGAATTATAACTTTTGCTACCGAAACTCAAATCTGATGATTCAAGATGATCCAGAAATAAGACTTAAAGGGCTACAACTCCTAAGTTGATCAATATTTCTAATTCTATTATTTTATAAGTTATATTTAGTAATTTTTACGCCAACAAGCTTCAGATCAGAACTGAATATTACACCAAATCAAGTTTAGAGATATGGAGAGAATTTAAATTCAAAAATAATCAGCTCCCCTTATCTTTAGACTCATTTCCTTATCCATTTCTATTCTATAAATACTCCACATATCAGAGACAGAAGAACGACCAAGTAGAGAGTAGAATTTAGGCTATACTGTAGTTTGTAACTTAATTTTTTAGTTTTTTAATGTAATTTTTATTTTCTTTATGTAACTAACAGAAGAGGAGACTTTCATGGAGGACTGAGAACAAGCTTGTACTAAGGGTGACACCGGTGTTTCTTTCATTATTATTTGAATCAAATCAAAGTTATCTTTTCTTTTCTATTTTTGTTTTTGTTTGCTTCCCTCTTCTGTGTTTGTGGATCCAAATGAATCCGATAGCCTCGAAGTTGCTTTGCCCTTGCACATGTCGTTGATGGCTTATGGTGATAGATATCCATTTCTATGGTAGTGTGGCTTGCCCCTTCATTTTATAGAGTAAATCGTAAATCGGGAAGATCCTATTTGTCATACTTCGTTCGCCTTCAAATAAAGATACATCGTCGATACGGGTCAAAAGTAAGCAAGCGCCATAGAGGTAAATAAGTTTTTTTGGTTTTAGTTTTCTTTCTTTAATTTTTTTAGTTTAGATTACCAACACCATCAACACCCAACTCTTTTATCACTCTTTTCGATTTCTTTGTTTATATATATTTTCTATTTTCTCCACCTTCTCAATCTACCACCTTCTTCGTAACGTAACTATAATTCCATTTTTTTCTTTTCTTTTAAAGAACTAAAAGATGATCTTTAACCATTGGATGTAAATTAAAAGAGAACTAGCTAAAAAAGCTTCCATTGCTAGTCCTTCCTTGTGGATCATGACCCGTATAGTCACTTGCTATTGCGGTAGTATTGAGTACTTGTGCTCTTTATTCTAAGTTTTGAAATTCTGTATTTTTGTGTGCAGGTAAAATCTCAATCAAATTTTGGCGCCGTTGCCGGGGAGGGACGGTAAGTTATTCTCTTTTTAGATTTATATTTTTGGTTAACTTTTTTCTTTGTTCTTGGTGTACAGGTTTAACAATAAGGAAATGTTTTTACTACAATGGACATATAAGTGGCCCTGAACTCTGCTCAAGAAAGCAGAGCCCAGAAGCCCTTAATTTGCTACATTTCAGTGGCAATCTGAGTGAACTACTAACCTGTATTTCTGCATGTTGGCTGAATTGTAAAGCTAAAATTCTGTGACTATTTATTTTCATGTTTGTCTCATTGCATGTACTTTCTAACCTCAATAGTAAAATGATGTTTGTTAAATGCTAAAATGGTTTAGACTTGCATTTAGACACGTGTCTAATTCGTTTACATTTTATATTACTGTTGAAGAGTGCTAGAGAGAGGTACGTATGCATAGCATATAGTTTAGGAAACATCTTGGGTGATATTTGCTTGTGAATGTTACTTTTCTATATCTTGCACACTTTGCACAATCAATCTTAAGGGCTTGTCTTATAAACAAGATAAGATGGGGAAGTCATTACCCTCTCGTAGTCCACAAACCATCTCCTCACTCACTAACCAAAGCCTAACTAAAACTGAGTAGACGTTGGCCTTAGAAACATCTCGGACTCATATAGGAGACTGACCTAAGGGAAAGTTGATTTGAATTTGACTCTTATTAAATCAGTGTCTAAGGTTGGAGATTGAGGGGTGAAACCCCGAAGGTTGGTGGTTTTGCATAATTAGGCCCGTTGCTCAGGCACGGATACCTTTCACTGATATTTCCCCTACCTGGCCGATTAACTTGTTGTTAGATGCAACAATATATCCCCCGTGGACTGTCTAACTAGTTAGGAGTCGTTTAGGTCTAAGGTCTACCCTAACGTAGGTCAGATTTTTTTTCTTTTTATTTATTTGCTCATTTGTTTGTTTTTCTTTGTTTGTGTTTGACATTTCTTGTGTGATATGGCTTATAACAACAATTTTTCAATTTTAATGGCAATTCATATTTCACCCCATTTGACTCGGATAATTCCAACCAAACTTTTTACAATATGAACCAATCAAATACATCGGGTTGGACTTATCCAAATCAATATAACCCATACTCCCAATCTTATTACCATAATTTTCAAAATAATCCCAACTCTTCACAGAGTCAATGGGGATTCATCTCCCTTGAGTCTAATTTTCAATCAACTTGTCCTCCTTATCCACCTTGTCCATAATTTTCACAATATTCATTCCCTGATTTTGCTTCCTATACTCCTTTTCTAGACCAACCCATTGAAGAGAATTCTGAGCTAGAAAAGAGTATAGAAGCCATGCAGGATGCCAAATGAAAATTTCAGGCCTCCCCAATTCCACAATATTTCCACCAGTTCAAAATAGAAACCCATCAATTTTGAAAATGAGTATGAGTGAGTCCTAGCAACAATCACAAAATCTGATGGACTAACAATTTCACCACAAATTCTAAAATAAAATTTCATCTTTTCAAATCCAATCACAATAAAATGGTGAACCAATCAACTATGAAAAACTGCTTGAAGTCATGACTCAGGCTCAAATCACTCATAATCATTACATAAATATAATAGTTAAACTCTCTATGCTCACCCTTTGACCATTCCTGATGTCGCTAACCATTCTGTTAGAGCCAAAGAATTATGTTATTTTGAAAAACAAGATTCCATTTCAGCAAACCCATTTGAACTTACCCAAACTCCAAAATTTGAAAATCACATTGATATTTTAATAAGTTATCCCTTTCCTGAAATTGAACTTAAGAATGAATATGATCCTGAATCTCAACTTGGTAATTCAATTCTACTTCCTAATTTAATAATGACTCCAGTGTCTTCACCTGATTTTAATTCTTCTTCAGAGTCCACATTATATCCTGTGCCTGCCCATCAGGAAAATTAATCACCAATCTTTTATGATCATTATATTGAACTTGACCAATTTCATAGTTGTGAAAGTCCTATTGATAAATTGGCAAGTTCTCATTTTTACGAAATTGAACTCAATGAGAAATGTGACATTGAGTCTCAAAATTGTGATCCAGTTCAAATTTTTGAATCAATATTGACTCCTGTTTTGCTACCTGATTTGAACAATATTTAAGAGTCAGTTTTGATTCCCCATACCTGTCATTCTTGAACTTAAATCAACAATCTTAGAAAGTCACATTCCATTATGGGAAAATGAATGTGGACTTGAGTTTCAACTTCTTGATTTGGACCCACTTCCTGAACAAATTTTGACTCTTGAACCTTTACTTGACTTCAATCATTTTTCTGAGTCGATTGTAGTTCATGACCTTCTTAATTCTAGATCAATCATTCCATCTTTTCAACTCCATTTTGGGTCAGAGGTGTTGATAATAATGACTCTGAAATTAGTTTAAAATTTTGAAAATTTGATGGGGTAAAATTCTTAATAAAATCACATATATGCATCATTTTGGTGGGTTATATTAGAGAGATTTCTGGTGCGTTCCTTCGAACTCCACGCAAATTAGATTGGACCGCATTTCGTGAACCAATCAGATCACCACTGGAACCACCACCTTAAGGTAATTTTTCCTTCCCTTTCTTGTTTTTCATGCATCTATGCATTAATTCATACACTGAGGACAATGCAC
Organism: Agave tequilana; assembly: GCA_038442645.1. Classification (NCBI taxonomy): domain Eukaryota; kingdom Viridiplantae; phylum Streptophyta; class Magnoliopsida; order Asparagales; family Asparagaceae; genus Agave; species Agave tequilana. The sequence continues at coordinate 66,436 of JAVJIF010006505.1, forward strand.
GAGATAGGTGTGGGGGAGGGTTCTAACATAACCTAGGTTTTCCTTTTTATTAAAAAAATTAACAATTTCTTTACTTTTAAAAACTTTTTGAAAATAGAAACAATATTTTGACATATTTTTTGTAAGAAATTAAGTCAATTTTAAGGAATAGGAAAATCATAATTAGGATTTCTTATACTTGGTCAATATAAAATTATTTGTTTGATTTCCAAGATTAGGAAGAAAATTTGAAAAAATAATTTAGTCTTGATTTTTACCTTGATGAAATATGCATGCTTTATATACTTACACACTTAGGGTTCAAAAACAAAGATTCTTATGCCTTATAAAAAAAGAAGAAGAAAAAGACAAAGACAAAGAAATATATATATATATATATAAATCCTATGATTGAGTTGAGTATTTGTACCTCATAAAGCATAAGTATTCACGCCTAAAGGCGGTTCATATAATAAAATCAAATTTGATTGAGGTTTTACCTGCACACAAAAATACAAAATTTTAAAACTTAGAATAAAGAGTGCAAGTACTTAATACTACCGCAATAGCAAGTGCTATGCGGGTCGTGATCCACAAGGAGGGACTAGCGATGGATGTTTTTTTAGCAAGTTCTCTTTTAAGTTACATTCAATGGTTAAAGATCTTCTTTTAATTCTTTAGAAGAAAAGAAAAAAATGGAATTACAGTTAAGTTAGGAAGAAGGTGGTAGATTGAGAAGGTGGAGAAAATAGAAAATAGATATATACAAAGAAATCAAAAAGAGTGATAAAGAAGTTGGGTGTTGATGGTGTTGGCAATCTAAACTAAAAATTAAAAGAAAGAAAACTAAAACCTAAAAAACTTACTTACCTTTTCGGCGCCTACTTACCTTTGAACCGTTTGACGATGTACCTTTGTTTGAAGGCGAGCGAAGTATGACAAATAGGATCTTCCCCATTCCCGATTTACACTTGAAATGAAGGGGCAAGCTACACTATCATAGAAATGGATATCCATCACTATGAGCCATCAACGGTATTTACAAAGGCAAGGCAACTTCGACTATCAGATTCATTTGGATCCACAAATACAGAAGAGGGAAGCAAATGAAAACAAGAATAGAATAGAAAAGAAAATTTTGATTTGATTCAAATAACAATGAAAGAAAAGATCACTTATACCGGTGTCACTCTCAGTACAAGCTTGTTCTCATTCGTCCATGAAAGTCTCCTCTCCTCTCAGTTACATAAGGAAAATAAAAATTACATAAAAGAAAACTAAAAACCTAAGTTACAAACTATAGTATAGCCTAAATTCTACTCTTTGCTTGGTCGTTCTTCTGCCTCTGATGTGTGGGGGTATTTATAGGATAGAAATGGATAATGAAATGAGTCTAAAGATAAAAGGAGCTGACTATTTCTGAATTTGAATTCTCTCCTTATCTCCAAACTTGATTTGATGTGATATTCAGTTCTGATCTGCAGCTTATTGGCGTATTGATTGCTGAATATAACTTATCAAATAACAAAATTATAAATAGTAAGTCTTCTTTCTGGATCATCTTGAATTATCAGATTTAAGTTTTGATAGCGAAAGTTATGATTCAAATACTAAAATATATTCAGTCAGAATCTGCGTCAAAATTGCTTCATCTCATCCGTTGATCTTCTCTCTATCCATTTATCCCTTTGGATTTAAACTTTGTATTTGACGTTATCCTCGGTTGATCTTTAGCTTTAACCACTTGATTCACCAAAAACTGAATTTAACTAGCTGGATTTGGGATCATCTTCCTCTAACCAAATAGATCTAGTTAAATCTGAATTTAACTGATATTTATTTGATTTTGTCCTCTTTCTCCCTATGATTATCTTCTACAAAATAGACATTTAAGACAAGAAATTTAGCAAATTTATTACATGATAAATGTGAAAATATAATAAAGAATAATGTAATAAATGTGTGCAATCATGAAGCTAGCACGTGTTGATTCAAGAGCTCGCTCTTCAAAGATCGCATCAAGTACTCAAGAGGAGTCTACCTTTTTGGATCAAGGTGTGGACCAAGTCAAGACGGAGAAGAAGATTTTCAAGACTTGAGTCTAGTTCTGTAAGTATTAAAATTTTATTTTTAGATAAAATATAAAGGATAGATTAGTTGTGCATTGCTCAATCTTATATATACACACAAAATTTATCTGTGTTTTCATAAGAATAATTTTGATTTTAGAAAATACCGTTTTGATTTTGAGCTTCAAATTAGATATCTTTATGTCTCATGAATATAGTTCATCAAAATAAGTATACATTGTTGGTTCAAATGTTTAGAAAAACTTATTTGATGTTTCTATATCATGTTTTAAAGTTTTGTATTTATCAAATTTTGTTTAGAGCTTAATTGTCAAAAATATAAATATTTCATTTAATTTGTGTATTGGATCATATCCATACACACTAAGCTTCAAAAATATTTAAAATATCTTATTTTTGTATTTGAAAAAGTTTTGAAAAAACCATTTTCAAATTGAAGATTGATTTTGAAAAATACGGGTTTTTGTTCAAGGCTAAATTTTTATATCACAAAAATGGTTCAAAAGGTTTGTAATATGTGTTAATTTTTTATCACAGATATTTGTACTTCAAAGTATTTCAATGAACTTATTTTTGTAGATTTTATGTGACTTTATGAAATTTTATAGGATGTTAAAAGACCAATTCTGAATCCCTAATTATCCTTGACCTGGCCTTCTGGCGGTCGACCGATTTAAAAGTCAATCGACCGAGCGGTCGACCGATGTGTACAGAAATGTGCACACAAGCCCTGGCTTGAGGGCCGTTCGACCGGGCGGTCGACCATTCAGAGAGTTTACTCTCTGGATCTGGCCCCGGTCGACCGGCCAGAGAGCCTTACTCTCTGTTTCTTGCCTCAGTCGACCTACTGATCAACCGATAGGTCATGACCTAGGTGTTGTCGACCGGTAACCTCAACAATCATAAATATGACCGTTGGCCGGTCGACCGGCCGGTCGACCGACAGGCCAATCTGGGCCCAACAGCTAGTTTTTTATAGCCTTTATAAATTGGGCTTTTGGGCCAGTTTTGGTTAAGATTTTTGAAGAGTTTTTAAGATCCATTTTCTCATCTCCAACAGAAGTTTTTCAACAAGTTTTTTGGCTAAACTTTCATATCAAAAGAGTGTTTATCAAGAATGTTTTTCTTGAGTTTTCAAAAGAGATTTCTTAAGTTTTCCACCACAACATCTATCTAGTTTTTCTCACACAAGTTTGAGCTTTCCATTGTTATATTCATCCTCTTGGATCCTTGTTGTAAGAGAGTTTATTTTGGTGATCAAGAGAAGTGATCACACGTGTTCCACCCCTTGTATTTTAGGAGTTGTAGAGGTTGCGACCTCAGCGAACTTACGGGTTCGTGTGTATTGTTCTTACAGGAACAAGTGAGGGACTTGGGGGTCCAAGAGTTCTTGAGGGAGCTCGTTGTAAGTATTGCGGCACCGAGTGATTTTACGAGATCGATTATAGTGAAAATCCTTCACAGTGAAGACGTAGAGCAAGTGGCTCGAACCTCGAAATAAATTTTCCGTGTTTGCGATTGCTTATCTCTCCCTCTCTCACTTATGTTTATATATCTTGCATGTTTTCATTGTTTACATTCTCACATGCTTGATATACTTGTGCTTTATTGATATACATGCTTGGGTTGTTTTAATATCTTGCATGCTCTTGCATTGATCATATCCTTACATGCTTGATATCGTCATTGTGCTTGTGTGCACACTTGTATCAAACCAAGAGAGCTAAAGTAGCACCTGAACTCTTAATCTAGAGGAATCTTGAGGAGATAGTCCAGAGCCCTTCACCGAGAATTTGGCTATACTCTTTAGTTATACTTTGTGTGTTTGCATAATAGTTTTAGTTTGCACAAGTAGTTTTAATTCCGCATTAGTTTTGCATTTGATTAGCTTGTCACTTATTCACCCTCCTCTAGGTGATTTCAATAGGTATCAAAGCTTGGTGCTCTTGATTTGTGTCTAACAACCTTGAATTAAAGATCCTCATTTAGCTAATCACAATATTTAAACACACACTCATGGATTTCATGACAGCTCGCATGTTTGACATTCTTAACATCCAAACTTGGAAAGTTAAGATGTCCATGTACCTAAAAGCCCTAGGGATTTATGTTTATTTTGCCACTATGAAAGATTCATATTTTATAAATGGCAAAAACCTTAAGACTAATGCAAAAGCCATCCATATATTAAAGAATACCCTAAACGATGAATATTTATTTAGGATTGCTAACTTTGATTTGGCTTTTGTAGTATGAAACACCCCTATCTCCCTTGGTGAACAAAAGCAATACTATATGGGGAGCGACTCGGATGATAGAAGTGCTACTTCCAATAAGTGCTACATGGTCAAGGGGTTGGCCCCCTTGAGGTAAATTCTGAATCCGAGCTTGATGAAGATGTTTACATACCTTATGATGAGCTTGCATTTTTTTGTCAAAAACTTCTTCAAAAATATGATTTGTTAAAAGAAGAAAATGACTCAGTTTTAAAAGAAAATAAAACTTTATTGATAGAAAACAAATTTTTGGAAAAGGAGAATGTTTCCTTGTCTTCAAAATTAAATGATATTTGTGAAAGAAATAATTCTTTGAAAAAAAAATTTTTGGTGGAAAAAGAAAAGGAGATTGTTTTGAAAGAAAATGACTCTTTGAAAAAGAAATTGTTTTAAAAAAAATATTTCTAAAAAGAAAAATATTGTTGATTCTTATGCTCATGTCTCTTCTTCCAAAATTAATAATGACGCTTATATTGTGAAGAAGAAAATTGATTGTTTGCGCTCCACTTTGAGCCAATGTGAATTTAAACACAATAGGTTGGAACCCATGTTTCGCAAGAAACAAATTTCATATACCCATGCACATACCCCATGGCATACACATGCACACCATACTCACACCCCACATTTGTATACTAGAGTGTACACGTGCGCATTGTGGCCGCAAAGGCCATCTTGTAAAATTTTATTTTGATAGAATAAATCATATAAATTTTGCAAATAAAAATATTTGGGTTCCTTATGATAGTAACCCCCATGGACCCACAAAGATATAGGTACTAAAATTCTCATATCTTGTGTTTGATGTAGGTGGGGCTCTCACAAAACGTGAGAGATTTGGTGCCTTGATGGTGGATGCACTTAGAGCTTGATGGATATACCCAATTGATGCATCACTATCAAGGAAACATGGTGGGAGGACCCCCTCATATTTTGGAGAAATGAATTGGCTACATTGGTTTGGTAACCATTTCTTCCTCCTCTTTAAAAATACTTTTAAATATTTATATGCTAGTGTAGAAACCTAGATTCAATTATATTTGTTTGGTGCTTAATGTTGAGTTGATTGGTTGTTAACTATGCATGTATTTTTAAAAAACTTTAAAGTGTTTTAAATGCTTACATGCCTATATCATGTATTATTATGCAAATTCTATTGAAACTTGTGTTATACATGTTCAATTTTTGAGATACTTACTTTTCATGCTCCATTTCTTTGTGTACTCAATCATATATTTAATTGTATATTGTATGTCTTAATTTTGATGATTCTTGCATGTTTATATAATATATTATATTTTTGTGAAAAAAACTTTTGATATGAGTTATTGTTAATTATCTTCATGAATGTGTTATTTACATGATTTTTGTGCGCTCACATCTTTTTGTTTACTCATGATTTTGTTTTCATGAGCTTTATAAATTTTGAGTATCAATTTTTGTGTAATACACATGTTTCATGAGATATATATGATTTGATTTTATATTTGAAGGATCTTTAACTAGTTTTTGAAAAAATACTTTAAACTATTGACTTATTCTACATTTGGTAGTATTTTTCAAACTAAGCTTAATCTCTTTCAAATCTTATTTTTGAAAACTCCTACCTTTCAAGGGCCGTTGGTTGGGCGACCATACCTTGTGTGCCTTATAGAACATCTTTTTATCATGTGCATGATAAGGGTGGATTGTTATGAGCTATACATGATTTTTAATAATAATTAATTTTTGTATACTCATACTTTTTTCTATATATGTATGCTTCAAATTTGAATTGATATTTTCATTTTCATATACACACATGTATGATATAAATTGTGCTTGTTTTAAAATATCTTTACACATTTTTAAAGCATAAATTATGTTTATGCTAAACTTGACCTTGCTCTTAATGTTAATTGATATCTTTACAAGCTTACGCATTGATTTCAATTGGTATTTTTTTTGTATCAAAATATACTTCATGTTTCACCTTCAATTGGTATCAAAATCTACTATTGGTATCTTAAAATTTTTGTTTATTTGCAACTGGTACCAACATTTATTTTGTCAACCACAATTTGATTCCATTGGCATCATAATTCATTTTGTTGACTTTAAGAAATTTCAAAATTTGTTTTAAAGCGGTTTCAAAATTTTTCAAACTTTGTTTGATATATATTGCCTATATGCAAGAGGAGCTTAACATCTCCTCTATATATAGATTCATATTGAGTGTATTTTTCATATTGAGGAGCTTGACCTCTCTTCTTTATGTGGTATACATGTATAGGGGGAGCTTAACATCTCTATCTATACATTGTATATTATGCTTATATGGGTTAGGGTCTAGTCATCCCTTCTCCATGTAATGCATGAATGCAGGGGGAGCTAACTTAACGTCTCTCTTCATGAATGTATATCGCATATAAATCTTTATTGTTTGATTGTCTTTACCCCTTTATTGATGAGTTGACAAAAAGGGGGAGAAGAATTTAGTGAGTTTATATATGCATGTTTAATATTGACATTTATGCATATAACTTTTGTTTAATTTATGTGCTTTCAATGAATATCTTTTTGTTTATTTGCTATGCATGAGTTAAGGGGAGCCTTTATGAAGCTTATCTTTAATCCATACATACATAACTCCATGAGTTTTGTCATCATTAAAAAGGGGGTGATTGTTGGCTCAAAGGCCCATCACTCTAGTTTTGATGATGATCAACTCATGTAGTTATAGTATAAATGATCTTGTGTTTATATAGTTTCAAATAATTTATCAAGATCTTAGTCATTGTTTAGCTTTAACAAAAGATTTGAAATAAAGTTTTGAAGCTAGCACGTGTTGATTCAAGAGTTCGCGCTTCAAAGATCGCATCAAGTACTTAAGAAGAGTTTAGCTCTTTGAATCAAGGTTTGGATCAAGTCAAGATGGAGAAGAAGATTTTCAAGACTTAAGTCTAGTTCTATAAGTATTAAGATTTTATTTTTAGATAAAATATGAAGGATAGATTAGTTGTGGATTGCTCAAGCTCATATATATACACACACACAAAATTTATATGTGTTTTCAAAAGAATAATTTTGATTTTAGAAAATACCTTTTTGTTTTGAGCTTCAAAGTAGATATCGTTATGTCTTATGAATAGAGCTCATCAAAATAAGTTTACATATTTTTTATGTATATTAGATTTAATCTATATACATTGTTGGTTCAAATGTTTAGAAAAAGTTATTTGATGTTTCTATATCATGTGTTTAAGTTTTGTATTTATCAAAATTTGTTTAGAGCTTAATTGTCAAAAACATAGATATTTCATATAATATGTGTATTGGATCATATCCATACACACTAAGTTTCAAGAGTGTTTAAAATATCTTGTTTTTGTATTTGAAGAAGTTTTGGGAAAATTATTTTTTTAAATTGAAGATTGATTTTGAAAATACGGGTTTTTGTTTAAGGCTAAATTTTTATATCACAAAAATGATTCAAAAAGTTTGTAATATGTGTTGATTTTTTATCACACATATTTGTACTTCAAAGTATTTCAATGAACTTATTTTTGTAGATTTTATGTGATTTTATGTGATTTTATAGGATGTTTAAAGACCAAGTCTGAATCCCTAATTATCCCTGATCTGGCCTTCTGGCGGTCGACCGATCTAGGAGTCGGTCGACCGAGCGGTCGATTGATGTACATAGAAACGTGCACAAGCCCTGATTTGAGGGCCGGTCGACAGGGCGGTCGACCAATCCAGAGAGTTTACTCTCTGGATTTGGCCCCGATAAGCTCGGTCGACCGGGCAGAGAGCTTTGCTCTCTAGTTCTTGCCTCGGTCGACCAACTAGTCAAGACCTGGCTGCCGTCCACCGGGCAGTCAACCGGCATCCCCAACGGTCATTAATATGACCGTTGACTGGTCGACCGGCCGATCGACCGATAGGCCAATCTGGCCCCTATGGTTAGTTTTTGACAGCCTTTATAAATTGGGGTTTTGGGCCAGTTTTGGTTAAGATTTTTGAAGAGCTTTCAAGAGCCATTTTCCTATCTCCAACAGAAGTTTTTCAACAAGTTTTTTGGCTAAACTTCCATATCAAAAGAGTGTTTATCAAGAGTGTTTTTCTTGAGTTTTTAAAAGAGATTTCTTGAGTTTTTTTTACCATAACATCTATTTAGTTTTTCTCACACAAGCTTGACTTTTCCATTACTATATTCATCCTCTAGGATCCTTATTGTGAGAGAAGTTGTTTTTGTGATCAAAAGAAGTGATAAAAAGCATTCGACCCCTTGTATTTGAGGAGTTGTAGAGGTTGCGGCCTCGCGAGCTTGCGGGTTCGTGTGTGTTGTTCTTGCAGGAACAAGTGAGGGACTTGTGGGTCCAAGAGTTCTTGAGGGAGCTCGTTGTCGGTGTTGCGGCACCGAGTGATCTTGCGGGATCAATTATAGTGAAAATCCTTCATGGTGGTGAAGGCAGGGATGTAGAGCAAGTGACTCGAACCTCTAAACAAATCTCCCATGTTTACGATTGCTTATCTCTCCCTCTCTCACTTGTGTTTATATATCTTGCATGCTTTTATTATTTCATGCTTGATATACTTGTACTTTATTGATATACATGTTTGGGTTATTTTAATATCTTGCATGCTCTTGTATTAATCATATCTTTACATACTTGATATCGTCATTGTGCTTATGTGCACACTTGTATCAAACCAAGAGAACTAAAGTAGTATCTCAATTCTTAATCTAGAGGAATCTTGAGGAGATAGTTGAGAGCCCTTCACCGAGAATTCAGTTACACCCTTTGATTATACTTTGTGTGTTTGCATATTAGTTTTAGTTTGCATAATTAGTTTTAATTCCACATTTGTTTGCATTTAATTAGCTTGTAACCTATTCACTCCCTAGGTGATTTCAAAATCTGGGGAACGAGGCTAGGACAGTAAACTCTGATGGAACTAGCCACAAGAGAAGTGTAACGCTCCGATCCTGTAGGTACGGAGACATTACTGCGACGTATATACGCAGGTCAAAAATACCCTCACGTATATACGCTAAGCATTAGTATATGTAAGAATCAGAGTACGAAAGCACGTGGTGCATTATACATTCCAACATATGAGTACAATTATAAAGTTATCACAAAATGTGACACAATATTAGAAGAATATTACATTAAATATGGCGCAAATGTGAGAATACAAAGGATTTACAATAATGAACAGTATGAAAGGGCGCTCATGAGTTACAACAGGAAAACTCTAGAGCCTAACAGGAGGGCCTGGAAGGATGGGGCGCTGAACGGTCTGCCGATGATCCACGCTATCGCTGCGCATCTCTGAACAGCATCTGGGAGAATCCACAAGCTTCAAGCTCCGAAACCTGGACATAAGGATCCAGGGGACTCAGAACTTCCCGGCGAGTAGTGATGCTAATGCCAAATGGCGTGCAAAGATAGCACACGTATATCAATAAATCCAAATCATAAGCATGCATAGAAAACTGTGTCGTGAGAACAAGCATACAGAAGGAGGTAGATATATAATACGTGATATTAAGTAGGGATACTCATGGTATGATAAGATAAGAGCAGGAGACTGGTGGAATAGAAGATAAGTGGTGAAGTAAGATGTTAGCAACTATAATATAATAATGATCATAAAACTGAAAATCTGAAGTAAAACCCGAAGGAAGCAAACATGGAAAAATATACAACAGATACATAGCTGGCATCTTTTATTATTATTATTACTCATCCTACCCAGATGTCTAGATATGTGAACTAGCATCCCAGCATACATATATCCACATCTGAGTAAAGTAAGGTTTTTAGTGGAAACCAACGGGGCTGTCAACGGACAATGTTTATAGTGGGCCCCGTGCATGCCCGGAACCACGGTCCAGGACGTTCCGTTACTGGTGGCCGGAACCGGCCGCAAGGCGTATAGGAGGGTCTTATAGGATGCCCTTATCAAGATGGTATCAAGAAGGAGGGACCAGCACTCCCCTCGGTCGCTTGGAGGCCCTCAGATCAGACCGGAAGTTTTATTTGCACAACATACCTAGTACTACTGTAAACACAAATATATATCGATAGCCGTAAGTTCCCCCCTGACCCAATGTAAGTAGTTCCTTTTTATGATTTATTATGTAATTATCAATTTACGGGAATAGCAGGTGCAAGACATGATCGGGAATTCAGAAGTACATGAGTACTATAGATTCAGGTCACTGTATATATAATACAGGATAACAGGTCACTGTATATGATACATGATAACAGGTACAGGATTCCCGTAAATGTGATAATCACAGATCAAATATTAATATGATAGCAGGCAGGTGATAAGTCATGTTATACTAAAGAGTAAGTGTCAAGTAGTAGCATGTCGGGTGTCAGGTGATAACATGACATGAGGGTAATACCAAGCAGGTGACAAGAGACAGCATGGTATATGTAAGCACATCAAGTGAAAGCATGCCAGGCGATGGAGAAAAACCATACTGATATAAGAATCGGTATAAATACCGAAAAATCATGCATTTTCAAAAAAAAGTGTAAGTAAAATTTCAAACTCTTCACAACTATGAATAAAAGAATCGATAAACTGGAAGGTAAGTAATTCAGCACGCAAGCGAACATCCAAGCGGAGCTAAACGGGGCTGAAGCAAATTTAATGTACAACACTAAATGCTATCACACCCGGCGAGATTACCGCTCGCGGCGTAGCTAGACACACATGTCGCAGTAAGCGCATGAATGCCATACTATCGCTCACGGTGAAGTCATACTCACGGGGTAACTATGCTCGAACGGAGTAAGCGGTAAAGTATTGACGCTAGGTCCGCCTACCAGGCATAGAATAGAGAAAGTCCAGAGGACTTTAAAACCTCAGAGGTTGCACCCGGAGGTTAGGCCCGAAGGCAAGAGTACCTACAGAAGGTGTTAGTTTCAAGCACATAAGGAATATTATTTATACTATTACAAGCAGTTATCACAGGTATATACATATACAACTGGGCTCTCGGTCTCTTACAAATACAGGAGCACATTCCAATACAAAACGTGAATACAGATACAAATACATAATGCAAATACAAGTCAACCCAACGAAGCGAGAAAGTCCAAAAAGAAAGCGAGAACTCGTGTAAATCATCAAAAATACTATGAAATCCCTGATCTCTGGAATTCAGGTAAACAATGCGTAAATGCGTCAAAGACAAAGTGATAGAGAGAAGAAAATTAAGAGAGAGAAAGATAGAGAGAGATGAGAGAGAAAGAGAGAGCTAGAGAGAGAAGTCCACAGAGAGAGTGCAGAGGGGGAGAGAGAGTGTACAGGGAGATACGGTGTTGAGAGTAAGACACGGGGGTCACAGGCATGGGAGTTGCGTTATATAGATACCACAAACGCGGGGTTCGAGACCCGCGTTTAGGCTACAACACAAAAAGAATGCAGATGCGAGCATGAGCTCCACGTCGCGTTGATAGAAGAACGCGATGGTCGCGTTATACAGATGTTAAGAACGCGAAGATCGCGTTAAGGAATTGCTTAGACGTGGGGGTGAGCTCCATATCTAGCAATTAACAAGAGAAAGAGAGTGACAGGGAGATGAGAGAGTAAGAGACGCAGGGAAGAGGGAGTGCTGAGAATAGGGAAGAAAATAAAGGAAAGAAAGAAAGAAGAAAGTGAAGAAAGAAGGAAAGAAGAAAGAAAGAGGGAAAATGGGGGTATGGCCGACTGGCCGACTAGGCCTCGCCAGCGGCGCCGGTGGCCTGAGGTGGCCAGGGCCAAGGGCCGGCTACTATGGGGGCAGCCTAAACCTAAGGCAAAAATGGGAGTGCAAGTGTAGTTGACTTTGGAATTTTAGGGTTTTTCAAATATGGCTTTGGAGAGCGACGGAGTAGCTCGTTGGAAAGAGCACGCCAAGGAGGAGAGGATGATATGATTGTTGGTGTCTGAAATGGTGTAGGTGGTGGTGGAGATGGTGGAGAAGATGGTGGTGGAAGTGGGTTGTTTTGGTGGAAGAAAGAAGAAGAAAATGGTGGTGAAGTTGGTGTTATGCTTGTTGTTGTTGGAATGGAGGAGGAGATAGAGGAGAGAATGGTGGTGGAAATGGTGGTGGAGAAGATGGACAGGGTGGCCGGCCAAGGCATGGCCCAGTTTTGGGTTACTGTCGTTGGTTGCTGTAGATGAAGAAGGAAAGGAAGAAAATGAAAGAGAGAGAATGAAATGGGTGTGTATATATATATATATACAAAGGGAGTTTGATTATTACAAGATTGCCATCACAACCAAACGAGACTTGCGTCTCATTCAAAAATGATGGCCGCGTCTAGCCAGACCCGCGTTTGGCCAATTTTGAGCTAGACGTAGCTCCGCGTCTCAGATGATACCGCGAGAGTCGCGTTTGAAAGAGGAGAAAAAAGTCATGATGACTTAATTAGAGTTGATAAGAAGTGCATTACATGCAGAAAGAAAGCAAATCTTTGCATTAAAGACCAGATCTGTATCTGGTGAGCCTCGCGTTTGGCGAGGGGAGAGAAAAATAAGAAAATTATAAATACAATATCTGGATAAAATTCTGGTATCTGGGAAAATTCCGAAAAGTTTGAAAAATGAAGTAACTCGGAAAGGTTTCCAAAAATTTCTAAAATAATAAATATTATTTTAAGATGTTTAGTGAAACTAGATTTTAGAAACTTAATTCAGTTTTCAAACTAAAAATCCTGAAATCTCCCATCGATACCGGTCTACACCGGGTTGGTCGGATTTTGATAAATTCTTAAAAAAATTCCCAAAAATGCATTTATATAGAAAAGATAATTTTAAGAGATAAATGTGAAAGCAGTTTCTATAAATTTAACTTTATTTATAAATTAAAAATTTGAGAATCGACCAGCGGCAGTAGTCGACACCGGTTTTGAAGATTTGCAATTTAATTCGAAAAAACTCCTGAAATTCATGAAAAATCTAGAATATTAGAAAATGATGTTTGAAATAGAAATCGATCAAATCTGAATATCAGAAAGACTAAATATAGTAATACTCTAGGATCGGGTCCCCGATTCAGACTAGGGCTGACTCCGAGTCCTCGAATCTGGATCCAAAGCAAAATGTTCATATAAATAATTCATAATACAAAACAAAAACAGGAAGTATATCAGAAAATACGGTCAAAAAAATTTGAATACGCAACTAAGTACGTATTCCGGGAGCGGGGTGTTACATGAAGTCAGAACCAGGTGGGGCTATTGCGTAACACAGTGTCAGGCGCTAAGCACTAGGGTGCGGGGGGGGGGGGGGGGTTAACGCTCTGCAAGGCTTAACTTGGTGAAGCTCATGCGGCGCAGTCATAACGTAACACAGCTCTAAATGCTAAGCGCTAGGGTGCAACAAAGCCCACGCCTGGTTGATCTCGAGTGCCTAGATTATGACCTTCGATTGGTGAGGCTGGCAGGGTTCACGGTTCATCAAATCTGTAAAGACTGTGGGACGTTGTGACTGAACTTAGTGAAGACGATAGAAGAGATCATGATCGCTATTGAAATAATATAGAAAATACCATAACTCTACATGGCAAAAGTTCTGAATCTAGAAAACTATTTCATATAGACACTCTTCGTGTTGTGATACAGTTGTTGGCCCAAGGTTACAATCACCCGTTTTTAGTGTGTTTTGATGATTACAAAACATATTAGTTATTTGTACTAATAATATTTGTTGTTTGAGTGTGTTTCAGGGTTCTAATGATTCTAGAAGTTTTCTTCCTTAAAGGAAGGAGTATTGACTCAAGTCACCTCAATTCGGCTCAAGTATCAAGCTTGCAAGATCATATGGAGAAGCCCACTTGAAGAACTTGTAGTCCTTTAGAACCAATGTAAGAAATAGTTTGTTAAAGTTTGAGTTTTGAAAAATTGGCTCTGATACCAATTGAAAAACACTTAGAGGGGGGTGAATAGGTGTAATAGCTAATCTAACAATCTTTTTAAAACTAAGATAGATGAATAATGCAACGATCTCTCAAAATAAGACTAAGAGCCGAATACCCATTGAAGGGTTCTGAACTCCTTTCATATTGGTTGCTAGCCATGCAAGAGGAACTCAATCAATTTGAGCGCAACCAAGTTTGGCACCTTGTTCCTAGGCCCCACGATAGACCAACAATTGGTACTAAGTGGATCTTTAAGAACAAGTTGGATGAATCGGGTAACGTTGTTAGGAATAAAGCTAGGTTAGTTGCCCAAGGTTACACTCAAATCGAAGGAATCGATTTTGAAGAAATCTTTGCACCCGTAGCACGGCTTGAAGCCATACGGATGACACTAGCATTTACCTCATATAAAGATTTTAAATTATTTCAAATGGATGTTAAAAGTGCTTTTCTAAATGGTTTTATTGAAGAGGAGGTGTATGTTGAACAACCCCCCGGGTTTGTTGATCCTACACATCCGGATTTTGTGTTTAAATTAGATAAAGCTCTTTATGGTTTAAAACAAGCCCCTAGGGCTTGGTATGAAAGACTTTCTTCATTTTTAATTTCAAATGGTTTTAAGAAAGGTAAAATTGACACAACTTTGTTTACAAAACATGTAGAAAAAGATATTCTTATTGTGCAAATTTATGTTGATGACATTATTTTTGGTTCTACTAATGAATCCCTTTGCCATGTTTTTGAATCATGCATGAAGGATGAATTCAAAATGTCTATGATGGGTGAGCTCAACTATTTCCTTGGTCTCCAAATCAAGCAAAGAAAGGATGGGATCTTCATCAATTAAGCCAAGTACACAAAAGAACTTATCAAGAGGTTCGGGCTTGAAGGAGCTAGAGTAAGCAAAACTCCCATGGCAACAACCATAAAGCTTGACAAGGATGAACAAGGTAAAAGTGTAGACATTAAGCTTTATCGTAGCATGATTGGTAGTTTGTTGTATTTAACGGCTAGTAGGCCGGATATTATGTTTTGTGTTTGTGTGTGTTTGTTTTCAATCGTGTCCTAAAGAGTCTCATATAATTGCGGTTAAACACATAATTAGATACCTTAAAGGCACTATTGAAATGGGTTTGTGGTATCCGAAACCGGCCAATTTACAATGACGAGTTTTTTCAGATGCCGACTATGCGGGTTGTAGGGTAGATAGGAAGAGCACAAGTGGAACATGTCAATTCCTTGGTAATTGTCTTGTATCTTGGTCTTCCAAAAAGCAAAATTCGGTAGCCCTTTCAACCGCCGAGGCGGAGTATGTTGCAGCCGGAGCTTATTGTGCACAAGTTCTTTGGATGAAACATATTCTCCTTGACTATGATTTGCATTTTGATCATATTAAAATATTTTGTGATAATACTAGTACAATTCATATGACAAAGAATGCAAATCAATATAGTAAAACTAAGCACATTGACATTAGATATCACTTTTTTAGAGATCATTATGAGAAAGGTGATATGATATTGATTATGTTTCTACCGATTTTCAACTTGCCGATATTTTTACTAAACCATTAGATTATGCTTGATTCTCTTTTATTTGTGGTGAGTTGAATGTTTGCATTATGGATTCTTAAAGATAAATTTTTTTTTGTTTTGTTTGCTTTGTTTAACCCTTTTGATGTATGACAAAAAGGGGAGAAACAGAATAAGTTTGTTGTTTATTGTTTATTTAAGTTTTTGACAAAACTATTGTGTTTTCAATGCTTTATGTATCTTACTTCTCATTGTCATTCTTTATACATAGCATTATTTGAGGGGGAGCTTTCCAAAGCTCTTCTTCCATTTTTGTTTAAATAACTTATATGTTTTGTCATCATCAAAAAGGGGGAGATTGTTGGCCCAAGGTTACAATCACCCGTTTTTAGTGTGTTTTGATGATTACAAAACATATTAGTTATTTGTACTAATAATATTTGTTGTTTGAGTGTGTTTCAGGGTTCTAATGATTCTAGAAGTTTCTTCCTTAAGGAAGGAGTTTTGACTCAAGTCACCTCAATTCGGGCTCAAGTATCAAGCTTGCAAGATCATATGGAGAAGCCCACTTGAAGAACTTGTAGTCCTTTAGAACCAATGTAAGAAATAGTTTGTTAAAGTTTGAGTTTTGGAAAATTGGCTCTAGGATACACACACATATATTTTATACAAGTTTCATGTTTAGCTTTTGTTTTTAAGTTTCATGCCTTGACAAATATACATAACTCTAACTTTTTTACAAAGATATATATCATGTTTATAATCATGTATGTTTACCCTTTTCAAGCATGATACTTAGCTATCTATACTTCAAAATATTTTACAAAAATTCCAAGTTCTGGTTTCCTACTGTTTTTCTATTTCAGGCAAGACCGGCCGACCGGACCGGTCGACCGGAGCTTGTATCTAGGACGTGCACGCTTGTGAATGTCTGTCGGCCGACCGCCGGGTCGACCGACTGAAAGCAGTTTTGCTCTCGGGTTTTCTGGGTCGACCGCCTTCAGAAAACTGTGTTTCATTTTAGAGGACGGTCGACCCGAGCGGTCGACCCGAGCCCAACAGCTACTGCCAACAAGGCGGACGGCCGACCGGACCGGTCGACCGCCAGGCCTGCAGAGCCCCAACGGCTCTTTCCTCTTTGGTGCAATTCTGAAATCTGTTTTTAGAACTGTTTTTTGGCAGACTTTTTCTGGGTTTTATAGAACTTTTTCAGATCAAATAAGCTTAAAATAAATAAGTTTTAATCCCTTCTTCTCCCTATAAATAGAGGAGAATGGTCTCTTAAAAAAAAAACTAAGAAAAATCCCTAGTTTACAAGTTTTCAAAAGAAAGAAAAAGTTTCAAAGCTCTCAAATTTTCCCATTCATTCTTAAGCTTGTTTTCAGTTGTGTTTTCTAGCAAAGATCATTCTACAACTGAGTTTTTCTCACTACACTTCTTAGAGCCAAAATTCCCTACTCAATCTATAAGGAAGTTGTAAAAGAGTGAGAGTTTGTAAGAAGTTTAGTGATCTTGTTGTGATCACTTTGGTTACTTGTGTTCTTCTTGTTCTTGTGGAGATAACTCTTCGGTAGAGTTCTTGTAAGTGGTGGAGTTCGGTACTCCGGTCTTTGGTAGACCTTGTAAGCGTCCTCGGTGGATAGTGGAAACCCTTCACGGAGGTGAAGGCGGGGAGTAGAGCGGTGGCTCGAACCTCGAAACAAATACTTGTGTTTGCGATTGCCTTCTTGCTCTTGCTCTCTATTTCGCTTTACTCTCTATTGCTCCTTATTACTTGTTTGTGATACTTGTGATATATTGTGTGCATTTCATCATTGCATATTATTCATTCTTTGTTCGATCAATTCTCATACAACAAGGTTGCATTGCGCACCACTAACACATTCAAGGGGAATCAGGAGGAAGGAGTTCAGAACCCTTCACAGGGTATTCGGCTCTTAGTCTTGTTTTGAGAGATCGTTGCATCATTCATCTATCTTAGTTTTAAAAAGATTGTTAGATTAGCTATTACACCTATTCACCCCCCTCTAGGTGTTTTTCAACAGTTTATCTGATTATATAAGGTGGCTACCTAACTCCCTATATTGATCCTCGTGATGTGTCTATACATATAAGATTAGAAGGTGAAACCGAATAACTATTTGATATAAGATAATATGATGCACTGGAATCAAGAATGTCAGAATAGGGTGAGAGGGAACCATATCTGTCATGTCGCTACCTCACTAGTTTTCCTATATCTTAAGTGATATAAAGACTGCGAAAATCAGAATAGTGAAAAATAGAAGGGATACAAGAATCAAAGGAAGGACCATCAAGAAGAAATAGATAACTGTGTTTGTAGTTGGATTGTATAATTAGGACTCATGCATTCCAGTTGCAAATTTTTTTAAATATTAATTTGCCGACTGATTGTACTGTGGATGTGAGAGCCTAGGCTCTGATACCATCTTGTAATGCCCCGATCCTGCGGGTACGGAGACGTTACTGCGACGTATATATAGGTCAAAAATACCCTCACTATATATGCTAAGCGTCAGTATATGCAAGAATCAGAGTATGAAAGTACATGATGCATTGCACATTTTAACTTATGAGTACAGTTACAAAGTTATCATATAATATGATACAATATTATAAGAATATTACCTCACCGATAGGCACAAATGCGAGAATATAAAGAGATATACATATATGAACAGTACAAAATATGATCACGAGTTACAAAGGAAAACTCGAGAGATGAGTAGTGGGTCTAGAAGGATAGGGCTCCGGATGGTCAACTACTGATCCATGACGCTATTGTTGCGCGACTCTGATCATCAGGAAGTCCACCATGGCCCAAGCTCCAAGATCTAAACATGCAGGTCTAGGGGAGTCAGAACTCCCTAACGAGTGGTGTGGTGAATGCCAAGTGGGGTGCATAGTCTGGCACACGTGTATCGATAAATTCAAGTCCAAGAGCATGCATTGAAAATCATGTCATGAGCATAGGCATACAAGAGCAGGTAAAGAGGCGACAAGTAAAGTAAATGTGGTAAAACCAGTAAGATTTGTATGTTGAAGGAATAATCCAAACAAAAACAACCCTCATATATATACCATACACCTCACGTTACCATATTCGGAGTTCATATAACCTTAATTGTCTTCTAAACTAAGAAAATAACATGAAACTGATAAAACTGATAAAACCGATAGCACAAGCAAAACCAATTGTACAAGCTCAGTTTATGGCTTCATGAGACAAGTACGTTGAAGGCATAATCTAAATAAGAAAACCCTCATCTATATACCTTATGCCTCACTTCACCGTAATTTGAGTGTATACAACCTGAATTGCAAAACAACATGATGAATTAATCATTAGTATCTTATTATTATTATTATTACTCGTCCTACCCATATATCTAAGTATGTGTACTGGCGTACGTTCCATCCTACATACATCCATATATGAGTTAATCGAGGTTCTTATTTGAAACTGATGATGAGACCAACGGGTTATGTTTACAATGGGTCCTATAGATACCCGGGACCATGACCCAGGATGTTCCAGTGCTGACTTGGAACCTGCCGCTAGGCAAACAGGAGGTGGGTCTTATATTATGCCCATTCAGGAATGTAACAGGAGGTAGGGAGCCAGTACTTCCCTCGGTCACCTAGAGGCCCTCAGATAGAATCGGAAGTTTGAGTTGCACAACATACCTAATACACTATAAATATATTCACCACTTGAAGTCCATCAGTTTCATCCTTACACGATATAGGTTGGTCTTTTTATAGTTTATTATTATGTAATTATCATATTACATAAATAGCAGGAGTATGACAGGTTCAGGAGTTACAGGAGTAACATGAGTACATAAGTACTAGAAATACAGGTCATTGTATATATAATACAGTATAGCAGGATAAGATTCCTGAAATATGATAATCACAAGTTAAGTGGTAATATATCAGGTGGCACGTGATAAGTGATATTAAACAGGTGTCAGGTGATAGCATGCAGGAGTCAAGTGTCAAGTAATAATAGTATGTCAGGTAATAAGTATAATAGATATCACTATAGTATTTAATGATACAAAAATGATACAGAGAAAAGTACCAATACAGGAGATCGGTATGAATACAGAAAAATGGTACGATACAGGAGATCGGTACGAACACAGAAAAATCATGCCAGTATAGGGGATCAGTACGAATACAGGAAAACGGTACCGATACAGGAGATCGGTACGAACACAGAAAAGCATTATCGATACAGGGGATTGGTACGAATACAGGAAAATAATACAATTTTGACAAATAATATAAATACAGATTCAAACTCTTCACAATCATTAAGAAAAGGATATTAGTTAAATTATCAAGTAGGCAAACGAGCAGGAAAGTAAGTGATTATCTAAGCGAAACTAAACAAGCTGGAGCGAAGCTAACGTATAGTGCTAGACGCTTTCACTTTCGTAGGAATCACGATTGCACTTAGCACGTGCAACAAGTCATTAAACCTCTAGGTTACCTTAGAGGACGAGTGTTATCTCGTGAGGGTTTTCAGTGAATTATACCCACAAAATTCATAAAGAAAGAAAAATAAAATGTTAGTATTTTCGAAATACTATTTTGAATGAGAGAAAATATTTGAAGTATCTTTGAGGAAATCAAGTAATCTATAAGTCTTAGGATCACCAAATTATTCATTCCTATACTTAGTCTCGATGCAAAAATTTATCATCAATTTAGGTTAGGATTAAAACTGAATTTCTCACTTAGTCTTTTATTTTACCTCAAGTCATATGCACCTTTGTGAAAGCGAATTATTTACTTGGGATTCTTAAACTTCAACTCTTATACCTTGTATATTAATATATATAATTTTTTTGCAGAAGTTCGAAGTATTACCACTTCGTTGCCCTTTAAGCACTTCTTTTTTTTTCTTTTTTTTAAAATATGTATAACTCATCTAATTTTCTTTTGTGTAAGTAATAAGGTTTCTTGAGGCCCTAATACTTAACTAATTGATTATTAGATGTGTTAATACATATAATATATTTATATATATATTTTCAAACTTATCTAGTTACCTTTCATGTAAGTTCCAAGGCTTTCTTAGGCCAAAGTACCTAGCTAATTAATAATTAGATTTGTTTATTTTATATATATTTTTTCTAAGAAATAAGAGTCTTTGTTTTGAATCTAATTGTGTAAGTGTTTAAAGCATGCATATTTTATCAAGGTAAAATTATTAAGACTAAATTACTTTTCTGATTTTTCTCCTAAACCTAAAAATCAAACAAATAATTTTTATTTTGACCAAGTGTTAAGAAATCCTAACTATGATTTTCCTATTCCTTAAAATTAACTTAATTACTTACAAAAATAAATCAAAATATTATTTTCTTTTTCAAAAAGTTCTTTTAAAAAAATTGTTAGTTATGTTAGTATTGTTAGTAAACCCTCCCCTACACTTATCTCATGCATTGTCCTCAATGTATGAATGAATGCATGTATGCATGAAAAAGAAGAAAGGGAAAGCAAAATATGACCTCAAGGTGGTGGTTCCGGTGGTGGCCGGATTGGGCCAAGCATTGCTACCCAATCTAAATATTGTGGGTCATCAAGGAACCCACCTTTTATGTCCTCTTTTTTATACACATTGTTGTTATCCCCCAAATGAATATGATCATGCATGACCCTAACATTGAAACTATCTTGGTTGTATGGCCAATCTTAGAATACCATTTCAGGGTCACATTGTTTACACCTTGATCCAACAGTAGAATTTGACTTGATGAAGGAATTGATTTGGCTTAAAAATGATAGGATTGGGAACTAATACTGGCTCAGGAAAATTAAATTTAGCTTCGAGAGTCGGGTTTGGTTCAAAAGTGGTCTCCAAATCAAAGAATTTAAGCTCGTATTTATGATCCATTAAACGAACGTGACTATCCAAAATAGGTGATCCAATTTCATAATATACGGGTACTAGAATTAATGTTGGCTCAGAAATTGGCTCCAACTTGGGTAAAGGCACGGGAGTCAACATAGATTCAAAGTTTGAAATTAGATCACAAAGTTGAGGATCGGGTTCGCATTCACAATCTAGTTCAATCTCATTGAAGTTAAAACTTATCAATTTATCTAAGGGTTGGGATTGATCAAGTTCATGTTGATGCAATGAAATTGAATCTTGATCAAGATCTTCAAGACACCATGATTCTTTGTTCTTATCAATTTGGTTAGTTAGTTCAAGGATGTTTGAAAGTCTAGAAATTTGCTCATTCATTAAACCTTGCATATGATCTATTTTTTCTTCTAACCTATGGAATAGATCATTTGAGGACTGAATCATGGATTCTATACTCTTTTCCAAGTAGGTAGGTTCTTCTATTGGTGGTGTGGAAAAAGAAGTATATGAAGATGATGGTTGGAAAGGTAGTTGACAATATGCTCAGGGGTATTGTATCCCCATTGACTCAGTGAGAAGTAGAGATGATTTATTCCAATTTGTTTCATGAAATTGAGGTTGGGGCATATGTTGATTTGGATAAGACCAACTGGCATGCTTGATTGGTTAAAGTTATGATATATCTGGTTGGTAATACCTGATTCAAAAGAGGTCGAGGTGTAATATGAATTACCATTAAAATTAGAAAAATTGTTATAATAAGCCATATCACATAAGAAATGTTAAAAACAAAGAGAAACAAATAGATAAAAAAATCTAGCCTAAGTTAGAAAACAATATGTACCGTTCCTCCCCGGCAACGACGCCAAAATGTGATTGCACAAAATAGAGTACAGAGAATATGAGAAGTGTATGTGATCAGTTTTAATATCTTTGCAATTTAACGTTGTAGCAAGAGCTAAACGGATCGAACCTCAGGGAGAAATGCGATGGAAGCTTTTTAATAATATTGTCTTCTTATTCTCTTCTCTGTTTTTAAAGAACGTGAAAAAGAGGGGATGAATTGTATGTGAAAAAAGAATTAATCTAAAAGAAAGATTCACAACTTACTAATAATCAACCACCATACATGCTAATGCTAGATAGATAACTACTTCACTTTAAATTCTAAACATGATATTCTACCACAAAATCAAGCAAGATACGTGGGATAGAAACTAGGTTATGATTTGAAATAATACCATCCAAGTTTTAACGTTACAATATCAAGGTTGTCAATCAAGTATAAAGTAAGAAAAAATCATTAGAAAGTATTTACCAAATCTTATCCCTATTTGAAATAACACTAATCAACATTTAACATTAAAATATTAAGATTTTCATCA
This sequence comes from Agave tequilana, assembly GCA_038442645.1. NCBI lineage: Eukaryota > Viridiplantae > Streptophyta > Magnoliopsida > Asparagales > Asparagaceae > Agave > Agave tequilana. The sequence continues at coordinate 89,522 of JAVJIF010006505.1, forward strand.
AGCATAGATTAAGAAAACAGTTAAGAAGTATTAGGAAATATTTGACCTAGTTGCTTATCCTTATGAGTCTTCAAGAATAAAAATTGGAGTAGGCATGTATATGATCTAATCTGATTATCTACTAGATATTAAATGTGATGGTAGTGACGTCTTAGCAAGCCATGAGAAAAATCTAGCTACTTTTGATGAACATGACTAGTAAAAGAAAGCAAGAAATAAAAAAAATAAGAAAAAGCAAAAATAAAGTAAATAACAAAAGAGATATGAAAAGAAGGAAAGCACCTTGTATTGATCTGTCACCCCGAATTACAATGGCTTCTCCTTCTCACAAATCTTGAATTAGAAGTAGAAGTAGAATCTAAAAATTATAAAAGAAATTTGAAAGAGAAACTAAAAAAAAATCCTAAGTTATAATCTCTGATGTGGAGATATTTTATATTGAGAGATTTTTGCTCTTTAAATAGGCCTCAAATCTAATTACAATAGGATACAAATTAGAAGGTTTCCTAATTCAACAAGGAATTCAGTCCTGCAGCAAGTTGGTGTGTTGTTTGCTGAATATGACTCATCAGACAGCTGAATTAGACAGAGTAGTAAATATAACAATTGTAATCCTTCAAGTATTATTTCTGTAGCATCTTAAATCATCAGATTTGAACATCTGTAGCAAAAGTTATGATCCGAATACTAAAAGGTGTACAGTCAGAATCCAAGTCTGAATTGATTTTGAACTCCATTTATTTGAATTATCCTCCTTTTCCCTTTTAGGATTAGCTTTATCCCCTTCATCTTCTAGGACTTTATCTTCTAAATTTGAACTTGAATAGGAGATGAAGATTAATCGTTTCCTCCTTTGGATTCAATTTAATCCAACTTTAGATAGGATTAGGGATAAAATGAAGCTTCTTGTATCTTTATCCTCTCATTTAAGTAACTACACACCATAATCAAAAAGGGGTTAATAGCATTAATTAATAAAGGAATGATCAAGGATATATGTGTAAAAGTGATGATAAAAATGTAATTTTAGAGTACAATCACTTTAAAGTCAATCCTAAGTGATGATTATCTATGTAGGGTTTCTAACTTTGATTCAGCTTTTGTAGTATGGAACACTATAGTCTCCCTTAGCGAACAAGAGCAATACTATGCGGGAAGCGACTCGGACGATGAAAGTGATGCTTCCAACATATGCTACATTGTGAGCTTGCATCTTTTTGTCAATAACTCCTTGAAAAATATGACATGCTTAGAAAGGATAATCAGAAATTGAAAAAAAATATGATTCCATTTTGGTAGAAAAAGATTCATTTCAAAATAAACTTGCATGTGTTTCAAAAGAAAATGATTTCTTGAAAAAGGAGAATATTTTCTTATCTTCAAAATTAAATGATCTTTGTGAAGGAAATAATTCTTTGAAAAATAAAATTAGTTTGGTGAAAAAATAAAAAGAGATTGCTTTGGAAGAAAACAACTCTTTGAAAAGAAAATTATTTCAAAAGAAAAGGAAAATGTTCCTAAAAAGAAAAAGATTGTTGATCATGCATTTCATGCTACCACCATTGATCAAAATGAGATTAAATTTTTGAAAAATAGAATAAATTGTTTGAGCTCAACTTTGAGCAATTGTGTATTTAATCATAATAGATTGGAAACCTTATTTTTAAAGAAACAAGCTCCACATGTAGTGTACATCACCCACATCACCCACGGCACACATATGCATATTTTGCACACCATGATCACACTCATTCACATGTGCATCCTAGAGTGTACAAATGTACACATTGCGGCCGCAAAGGCCATTTAGCAAAATTTTGTTATGATAGAGTAAATTCTTTAAATTTTGCTAATAAAAATGTTTGGGTTCTAAATAAACCTAACCCCCGTGGACCCAAAAGAAAATGGGTACCAAAGTCTACCTCTTGTGTTTGATGTAGGTGTGGGCTCTCACATGACGTGAGAGGATTGGTGCCTTGGTGGTGGATGCATGGGCTTGATGGACACTACAAATTGATGCATCACTATCAAGCAAGTTTTAGTGGGAAGGCCACCATGTTTTGGAGACTTAGAGTATAGTTCTTTAATTTGGTAACTATCTCTAAACTCCTATTTTAATTTACATGCCTTTAATTGTGATGATCTTTAGCATGTTTTAGTTTTATGTTAAAATGATCATGTTTTGTATTTCATGAGGTGAATACTTGTTTAGATGTAGTTTTTGTCAAAACTTGTGTTTATGCTTGTACAAGTAGTGAGCAACATTTGATTCATACATTTTGCACTTCATTGCTCAAATTGTACTCATTACATGTATATGTATAACCTAGTTTTGATGATTCTCTCATTTATACATGTTTTGCCTATTCTTATGCACGTTTTTGCTTCATGTATATGTTATGATTATTCAAAACTAATAAATATACATGTATACCCTTGAGTCACTTGCCTTCATGCAAATACTATTTTGGACTCATTTGTGTTTAGGATATGTATGTATATTGTTAGTTTTGATAAACACATACATATAACTTGAAGTTTATTTTTAGTGAAAAAAAAATTTTATATTGAGTTTCATATTTGTTTGATAAAATGAATTTTCATATTTTTCACATGTTTGATGTTTTGAGCCTCATTGACTATTTTCATGAAAATGCTAATTACATGATTCTTGTGCACTCACACTTCATTTGTTTATTCATAACCTTTTTTCATGAACACTTTTTGGGCTTTATAGATTTTGAGTGTCGACTTGTGTGTATTTAGTATGACTCATGAGATACATATGATTTGTTTTCATATTTGAAGGATCTTTAACGAGTTTTTTAAAAATTACTTTTAACTAGTTAATTATTCTTCAGTTGGTAGAATTTTTAGATTTTGCAAAATATTTTCAAACTCTTGTTTTTTAAAAAAACCCCTACCAACCCTTAAAGGGCGGATGGATGAGTGACCATGTCTTATATACTCAAACTAAATAAGTTTTATTATGTGCATGAAAAGGGTGAATCTTTATGAGTTATACACTTGCTTCTTATTATATTTTCAATTGGTATTACAATTGATATTTTTGTGTATACTCATATTTTATTTTCTATATATATATGCTTTAAATTTCAAATAATATCAATTTCTATTGGTATTTTCATTTTTCATACATATATATGATTTGTTGTACTTGATTTACAATATATTTACATGTTTAAAGTACAAATTATATTTATGCTAAGCTTGAATTAAATCTTGATTTCAATTGGTATATCAATTGGTATTTTAATAAGCTTATGTATTATTTTCAATTGGTATTTTTATTGATATCAAAATTTACAATATACTTCAATTGGTATCAATATGTTTCAATTTCCAATTGGATTTAATTTCAATTGGTATAATGTGTTTTACCTATTTGGTATCAAAATTTATCATATATTTCAATTGATATCAAAATATAAAATATTTTCTTTTTATTAATATCAAAATGTACAAATGTTTCAATTTCAATTGGTATCACAAATTTTCTATTTCATATGGTATCAAAATCTTGTGATATCTCAATTGATTTGTTGATTTAAGAAAAATTCAAAATTTGTATTGTTTATTTACAATTGGTATCTTAAAATTTTGTTTATGTACAAATGGTATCTCAAAATTTGTTTAAGTATTATAATAATTTGTGTTAAGAATGTTTTGATATTTATTATCTATATGCAATGGGAGCTTAACATCTCTTCTATGTATAGATTCATGTTGAATGTATCATATATTGAGGAGGTTGACATCTCTTCTTTATGTGATACACGTGTGTAGGGGGAGCTTAACATCTCCACTTATGTATTGTATATTATGCATTATGTGAGTTAGGGCTTGTCATCCCTTCTTCATGTAATGCATGTATGCAGGAAGCTTACTTAGCGTCTTCCTCTTCATAAATGTATATCGCATATATATCCTTATTGTTGATTTATTTTTCACCCCTTTGTTGATGATTGACAAAAGGGGGAGAAACATTTTGAGTTTATATATGCATATTTGAGTTTTTGTATATATTGAGTTATGCATCTTATGTTTGAGTTTATGCATCTTATGTTTTCACAAAATAGGGAGAATGATTTTGCAAGTTTAAACAAAATGGGGGAAGATTTTTGGGAAAAGAACTTTTATTTATGCATGTTTCTCTCACCTTGTTAATGCATATATATTTGTTTAGTTTCATGTACTTCATTGAATATCTTATTGTTTATTGTTATACATGAGTTAAGGGGGAGCTTCTATGAAGCTTAACTTTAATCTATGCATATATAACTCCATGAGTTTTGTCATCATCAAAAAGGGGGAGATTGTTGGCCCAAAGGCCCATCACTCTAGTTTTGATGATGATTAACTCATGTAGTTATAGTACTAATGATCTTGTGCTTAATTAGTTTCAGATATGTGATCAAGATCTTAGTAGGTGTTTAGCTTCAACAAAGAATTTCAAGTCAAGTTTTGGAGCTAGCACATGTTGATTCAAGAGCTCGCGCATCAAGATTGCATCAAGCACTCAAGAGGAGTCTAGCTCATTGGATCAAGATTTGGACCTAGTCAAGAAGGAGAGCAAGATTTTCAAGAGAAGACTTGTGTCATGTTTGTAAGTGTCAAGATTTTATTTTTAGATAAAATATAAGGATAGATTAGTTGGTGGATTGCTCAAGGATCATATACACTCACACAAAGATTTCTATGTGTTTTAATTATGGAGTTTTCATTTTGAAAAAAAAATACCGTTTTGATTTTTAAGCCTCAAAATAAAACTTGTGTTTTTCAAAACTTAGTTTAGAGCTTAATGTAAAAAATATAGATATTTCATCATATATGTGTAGTGGATCATATCCATACACACTAAGCTTTAAAAGTTTTAGAATATCTTGTTTTAATATTTGAAGGAGTTTTTAAAAAATCGGTTTTCAATTTGAAAAAATCATTTTGAAAAATATAGATTTTTGTTTAAGGTAAAATTTTCATAACACAAAAATAGTTCAAAATATTTGTAACATGTTTTGATTTTTACTCAAACATGTTTGTATATCAAAGTATATTACTGAACTTATTTTTGTAGATTTTTAGAGAATTTATGGGATTTTATTGAAGGAAAAAAACAAGTTTTTAATCCCTAAAAATGATGTTTCTGGCCTTCTGCCGGTCGACCGCACGGTCAACCGAGACAGAGGTCGGTCGACCGGCGTGTACAAAACGTGCACGGCTTATTTGGCTGGAGGGCCGGTCGATCGACCCGGTCGACCGCCAGAGAGTTCTGCTCTCTGAAAATGGCTCGGTCGACCGGCAGAGAGCTCTGCTTTCTGTATCCAGGCCACGGTCGACCAGTGGCACAACGGTCGGAAATCCGACCGTTGACGGTCGACCGCCCGGTCGACCGACAGCAGTCTGAACTGCTGAGTTGGCCTCCAACAAGCAGATTTTGGAAGCCTATAAAAGGGGTTTCCCTTAGACTGTTTTATACAAGATTTTAAGTGAGTTTTTGAGCTAATTTTTTCTACACTTCTAAGTATTTATCTCCACTTATTTTAGAGCCAAGTACTTCCATATCAAAAGGAGAGTTTTTCAAGAGTGTTTTGAAAAAGAGATTTCTTGAGTTTTTCACCACCAATTCAATCCTTATTTTCTCACACATACTTGACCTTTCCATTACTATATCATTTCTATAGGAGAGTTCTTGTGAGAGTTGTTTTAGGTGATCAAAGTGTTGTGATCACCAAAGTGTTCATCATTTATAATTGAGGAGGCGGACTTGCGGGTTCGCGTTGTTTCGAGTTCTAGTGAGAGCTCGGTGTAGAGGTGCGGCTTGACAAGCTAGTGTGCTTGCGTGTGTTGTTCTTGCGGGAATAAGAGAGGGACTAGAGAGTCCAAAGGAGTTCTAGTGTGAACTCCTTGTAGGTGTTGCGGCATTGAGTGATCCAGTGGGATCGATTCTAGTGGAAATCCTTTATAGTGTTGAAGGCGGGGACGTAAAACAAGGGTGTTTGGACCTCAAAACAAATCTCCCGTGTTTGCGATTGCTCTCTCTCTATCTTTCACTTGTGTTTATATCTTACTTATGCTTATTACTCATATCTCTTATATGCTTGATATATTATGTGCTTTATTGTTATATACTTGGGATTGTTTGCTCACACTTATATTCAACCAAGAGAGCCATAGCGGCGCCTCAACTCTTATCTAGAAGAATCTTGAGGAGATAGTCCAGAGCCCTTCACGGGAAATTCGGCTACACTCTTAGGTTATACCTTGTGTGTTTAGCTTAAGAATTTTTAGTTTGCATAAATAGTTTTTAATTCCGCATTGATTCACAAATAGATTAGCTAGTCACCTATTCACCCCCACTCTAGGTGCTTACAACTCCGTGGCTCTCCGAAACGCCCATGGCAACCTCAGCAATCCCCGTAGTCACCATCGTCCTTCGCGGTCTCCGCCGACGCGCCAGAGCCACCCCTTGGTGAGCATGGGTACTCTCTCTTTCTCTCCCCAGACACTGAGGTGCTGGACGTGAGGAAGAAGATTCAGACTGAAGAGAAGCGTTCCATGTACGTTATTTTGCATTATCGTAGATTTTAGTTCTTCTTGGCATTTCATCGAACATATAACATACACTAGTTTAATCACTAATTTCACCAGGAAAAAACTTATTTAAAATTCTAATAAAAATATATTGGGACACCCAAGACTTGTCTCCTAATTAACATAATTTTAATTGATTTTTAAAATTTATTTTAGAATAAAAATTGAACTGGTGCTCTCGGCCTCAGCAGTAGCTGCTCTCGGCTAGGTCCTGGCCGAGAGCCTGGCTAGGCCTGGTCTGACCCGGGTTCGGGTCTGTTTTACAGACTTGACCCGGCCCCAATACAAAAAAAAAAGAAAAGAAAAAGAAAGAGAAAAGAAAAAGAAAAGAAAAGAGAAAAATAAAATAAAATAAAATTCAAAAATATTACTGTAGCAATAATACTATAGCAGACCCAAACCCAGACTCAAATTCGAACGCAATACTGTAGCGGACCCATTACTGTAGCAACAGACCAGTTATGAATTATTAATTGATTTTATGCTTAAATTAATTCAGAAAAAATCAAAAAATAAGAAAATCCAGAAAAATTCCTGTAAAATCAAAAACTGAAATGTGACTTTGTAAAATTATTTTTATAGTAATATCACTTAGAATAGCTCAAAATTAATTATTTCTTATAATTATTATTTAAATTGAATGTAGATTACCGAGTTAATTTACAACTTCTATATTCGGATCCGTGATGATCTCAGGTTAGTGTTTGTCTATTTCTCTTTTATTTATTTAATTATACTAGTGAGTGTATTATTTATTTATTTAAATCTTGCGATTATTATATCATTTCATGTGTTGGTGTTATTCTATGTGAATACTTATGTTTCATGTCGTTGATAATTGTTCTGTCAAATAGTTAAATCTATTGATTTTTAGAATTTAGAATGTTCGTTGTGTTATTATTTAGAGTTCGGTTCTAATGATCAACTATTTTGATCGGGGGTATCGAATAAGTTGGAAAGTGAATATTTTGATTTTGGAATGAATTATTGGACTTTGATCATATATGATAGGAGATAGTTTAGATATATTTTGGATGATTGGCCAGATTATGATCTTTATGGACCTCATATTTGGATACTGAGATATTAGAGTATCATTTCATGTTTATTTGTTTATTATTTTGGGGATTCAGAAATATGTGTGATATACTTGATACCTGGGCTTGATTTAATCTTGAGATTGGTATAGTTTGTATATGAGAATAATAGTAGGTTTTGTGTGTATTAGTTACCAGACTTAATATTCTATTATTCGGTGATAAATCAGGTGATGATTGGATTCTGAGGATTTGGCTTTATTAATAAAATGAGAGGTTTATCAGTTAATTGAAATTATAAATTAATTTCTTCAGGGTGGATTTCATGTGAATCCATTTTACTATTTCAGATCTGGGACTATCTATGATATAGCTTAGACGGTGATTTGATTTGGATACTGGATTTTGATTGGTCCATGGTGGTTATAGTTACATGTGTGAATACTTGGGTTAGTTGAGTTGCAAAGTTGAACTGATAGAATAGAGTAAACCTTGAATTCTGGTCTCTTTTAATTACCTGAGGTTGGGTTGGGAGATAGATGTATATTGGATTGTCTGATTTTGTGGACTTCATATTATTACAGTTGATGATTACCTTGGTATTTGGACCTGTGATTGAACTCAACTGAAGTGGGTGTATATTGATCGAACTGTTAAATGAGGAATTGGTTAGAGGTAATTGAGTAGTTAGTTTATTATTTTGAGGTCGGGATAAATTGATTAGAGGTGGCTGATTATTTACGTTGGGACTTTGATATATTGGTGAGTAAGGGTAGCTATGCAAATAATATAAAAATTATTGGGGTAGATTGACATGATCGATGTAACTGATTATTGATTTATTTAGGTGGTTACTGTAACAGATATTGACTTTGGATTTACCGATGGATGAGATTTGACTGATTCTAAATGGGATTGTATTGTACAGAATAAGTGTCTAGACCTGTTACAGTAATTATTCATGTTACTGAAAGTTAATGAAAAAACAGCGTTAGACTGTAAACACTCGGTACAGGCTCTATTTATCATTTACTCGATTACTATTACTATTACTGTACTATTACCGTTACTATCACCACATCGTCCCAGTATTATAGGTAACATGAATTTTGACTAATTAAACAGAAATAAATGATAATATAAAAAGACAACTTACACTGGGATTGGAAAAATTGATAGAGGAGGTAGCGTTTGTATTTTGGGTGGACCTAGAATACAGATTGCGTAGCCAAAATGAGGGCTCCACTAAGGTTCTCGGGGATGACTGACATCCATAGGATATTACTGTTACTGTTACTGAGTACCTAGCGATACGGGCGTAGTTTTGCACCAGACATTAGGGGCCATGGTCTCGGGTATGTACGAGACCCACTTAAAGCATGGACAATATCTCAAACCAATCAGTTTTAATAACTTAGAACCCTAATTGATACGTGTGGTAAGCATAGTATGGGATGTGTTTACTGCATGTGGCAATTGGTGTTCGCTGACATAATTAATAATAAAATCGAAATCAGATATTGACATTATAGTCTGAGCTTGATATTTATATATATGACTGATTGTAGACATCTGATTATTCCAATGACTTAACTGTCCACCTGACACCCGATTGACATCTAGTTTTGTACTAATTGGCTTTATTATTTTCTATTTATTTTTTATATTATTTCTGTTTTATTCCAGCATATATGTTTTCTAGTCTGCTCACATTTATATTCGCATGCCTTTTCCTTTTTCTCTTACAAATTCACTAAGAATTCTGACTCTTTGGATTTGCATATTCAGATCTGGGGCTATTTGTTGTTGACTAGGTATTTGGAGAGGATCAAACGCACTTGAGGAGCTGGAGTCTCTCTTCCTGATTATCGCTATCCCTGCTCCTTTATTCATATATCGCATCAAGTCATATTTCATATTCTTATTCATATGCTATCATTGTGTTAGACATTATATGTATTATTGCAGTGATTTTAGTGCCTTTATATATGATTATATAGCTTGTTCAAGATACTTTAGGCTTAGCGTGTATACGTAGGGCTTTCTCCTCGCGTATATACGTCGCTGACTCTCATCGCGACTCTGTTTTCCCATATTTTGGGAAGCGGACCTAACACGCACTCCCAGCTATCATGAAACCCCAAGGATGCAAAGCCAATTCCTATTGGGTAGCTCAGGAAGTGGGCTTGCCCAGAGGCTAAGTAGGTACCTACACGAGATGTTAGTATCACACGAACACACATATAAACATGAAAATGACTAGATTACCATGGAGTGGTGAAACCCAAAGGCTGATAGTATAGCCCAGAGGCTGATAGGGCCCGGAGGCTAAATAACCATGAAGGGTCGGCCACGCAATAATACCATCACAAGTAGTATATATGTACAGAAATGAAACTGCACTAGTACAAGCATTCATCATAGGTGTACTTTACATACAGTCCTACGCACATGACCATATACAAATACAGGTATATATGCGAACGAATATAAATACAATCAAATATAGAATAAAATACATAGTAGACCTGACGAAGCAGTGAAACACAAAACGAGGCGAGGACACTCGCCTACATCTTAAAAAATGCCATGAAATTCCCGAACTCCAAATACCCATGCATGGGCATGGTACACCCACCATCACCATGAGAAAGTTTTTTTAGAAAGAGCTAGAGAGAAAGAAGAGAGAGAGAAAGAGAGAGAGAGTGTGTGTGTGTGTGTGCAAGAGAGAATTTTTAGGAGAGAGAAAGAGGGAGACTACGAGACAGTGGTAGTGGTGGCCGGCCAGAGGTGGTTGGCAGCGGTACTGGCCGCCGACGGCCCTCAGACAGAGGAGAGAGGGGGGAAAGAGAGGAGAAAGAGAGTGAAGGAGAGAGATTCAAGAGAGGGGGGGATCTGAGAGAGAGGGGAGAAAGACTAGCTGGCGCGACGGCTAACCAGGTAGTCAGCGTCGGCCGTAGCCGCTGCGGCCAGAATCTAGAGGAGAGTCAGGGAGGAAAAAAGAGAAAAGAAAAGGAGAAAAATAAAGAAGAAGAAGAAGAAGAAGAAGAAGGGGAAGAAGTAGGGGGTCGGCGGTGGATCCATGGCGGCGTCAGTGGATCCATGGAGGCGAGTCTAGATGAGGGAAGAAGAAAGAAGAAGAAGAAGGAGTAGAGAAAAAGAAAAAAAAAAAAGAAAAAGAAAAAGAAAAGGAGATAGATCGAGGAGAGGGGGCTCATCGGCGCTTGGAAAGGTCATCGGCATTAGGTGGCGGCACTGGCCCAGGGGGACCGTCGGCGGCGACGTCCAGGATGAAGAAGAAGAGAGGGGAGAGAAGAAAGAGAAAGGGAGAGATTCAAAAAAGGAGAGAGAAAAAGAAAGGGAGAATAAAAGAGAGAGTGAGAGTGAAAGAGAGAGATGGGATTGAGGGTGATGGGGGTAGGTGGCCCACGTAGGCGCGCAGGTGGGTTGGGGGAAAAGAAAAAAAGAAAAAGAAAAGAAGGGAAAGATTCCAAAAATATAATATTATAATAATATTAGAAAATATCGGCTATTTCAAAAAATCTCCAAAAATACCCAGAGGTAGAAAATATCACCTTAAGGAATAATATAAAATTGATTTTTAGAAATAAAATCCCGTTTGCAAATTAAAAATTCTAAAAACATCTGGCAATACCGGTCGACACCAAATCAGGCTGAGTTTTGATAAATTCAGAAAAATCTTCAAAAATATATTAAGGTAGAAAATGTAATTTTAAGAAATAATATGAAAGCAGATTTTAGAAATTTAACCTGTTTGTAAATTAAAAATTCTGGAATTGAACTGCGATACCGGTCGACACCGATTTTTAAGATTTTGCAATTTAATTCGGAAAAATTTCAGAAAATCATGAAAACTCTAAAATATTAAAAAATAATATTTGAAACTAAAATCAATCAAATTTGACTACCAAAAAAATTAAATCAAGTAATATACTAGGATCAGGTCCCCGGTTCAGATTAGGGTTGACTCTTAGTCCATGAATCTGGATCCAATGCAAAACAATAGCATAAATAATCACAAAAAATATGAGAAGTAGATAAAAATATGATCAAAAATCTGAATACGTATCTGAGTACGTATTCCTGGAACTAGTGTTACAGAATTCAATTCTGATTTGTGTTGCAATCACCTGATGGTAATTACTAAAAGTGAGTAGTCTAACAATCTTGCTAGAAAAATTGTCAACATTTATAGCTCTTTCAACTATCTTTATATAACAACTTGAATTATCTTATTTGGACTTGTAAAACAAAAGTTATGATTAAAATACTGAAACATGTCCAAATCTGAATTGTTGTAGGAAACAGTGCTGGCCTCTGTTTGATTGTTCCACGGTGGCACAACTGATATTTTGGCAAGTATTGTTTGAATTTGACTTTCATATTTCAGCAACTGCTTTCTTACATATTTGTAGACTCTTTTGCCCCCTGCTGTTTTGTCTCTAAAGCTTCTGATGTATAAATTTTGCTGCAATCATCTTTGATGTTAATGCTTTTTGATTCTTTTCTACAATCTTTGCTCTTGACTTGTTTTTTGTAAAAATATAAACAAAAACACCCATGCAGAATTAAATGTGTAACAAAAAAGTGGTATAAAATATAGATGATAATCACAATTATCACACCTCATACCTAACTTTTATTAGTACTCAAGCAAAAACCTAATCTAAAAAGAAAAATAAAAACTAAAAATCCTAAAAAAAAGAAAAATCCTAACTCACGTCCTCAGGAATCACGGTTGCACTTAGCATGTGCAATAAACCGTTAAATCTCTAAGTTACCCGTAGTGGACAAGTGTTGTCTCATAAGAGTTTGCAGTGAATATACCTACAAAATTCAAAGTAAAAAGAATATAAAGGGGTTAAGAAATAAGGATAATTAAAAATAAGAATTACAAAAAAATAAAGAAAGAGACAAATTAGAAGAAAGAAAAATATTTTTTTTCAACAAGCATCATTAACAAATAAGATCAATAGTGTTTACAACTAATCCTTTTCAAGTTCAATCTGTTATCAAGAAATGCCATCATCGCTTCCTAGAGATTCAAATCCTAATATATTACACCATCCTTCTTAAATTTTTCAATCATTTGCATCTTTGTGAATATGTAAGCTCTTATCTTGAGACTTTGATTCAAACTTTCATATTTAAATATATTTTTACAATATAGAAGTTTCAAAGTACTACCATTTTGTTGCGATTTATGCCTCACTTTTCTTTATATGTGTGTGTGTGTGTGTGTACATACATACATACATACACACACACACACATATATGTGTGTGTATATACACACACACACACACACACACACACACACATATATGTATGTATGTATGTATATATTATTGGCCCAAAAGCCCATCACTCTAATTTTGATGATGATTAACTCATATAGTTATAACACTAATGATGTTGTGTCTATTTAGTTTCAGATATTTAATCAAGATCTTAGTCCGTGTTTAGGTTCAACGAAAGATTCAAAGTCACGTTTTGAAGCTAGCGCTATTGATTCAAGAGCTCGAGCGTCAAGATCGCATCAAGTACACAAAAGTAGTCTAACTCTTTGGATCAAGGTTTGGACCAAGTCAAGAAGGAGAAGAAGATTTTCAAGACTTAAGTCTTAGTTTGTAAGTGTTAAGATTTTATTTTTTTGATAAAATGTAAAGGATAGATTAGTTGTGGATTGCTCATGCTCATATACATGCACAAAAAATTTATATGTTTTCATAAGAATAGTTTTGATTTTAGAAAAATACCGTTTTGATTTTGAGCTTCAAAATAGATATCTTTATGTTTCATGAATAAAGTTCATCAAAACAAGTTTACATATTTTATATGCATATTAGATTTCATCTATACACATTGTTGGTTCATATATTTAGAAAAACTTATTTGATGTTTCTATATCATGTGTTTAAGCTTTGTATTTATTAAAACTTATTTTAGTGCTTATAGTCAAAAATATAGATATTTCATCTTATATGTGTATTAGATCATATCCATACACACTATGCCTCAAATGAGCTTTAATATCATATTTTTGTATTTGAAAAAGTTTTGAAAAATCAGTTTTTTATTTCAAGTTGATTTTTGAAAAATACAGGTTTTTATTTAAAACTGAATTTCGATATCACAAAAATAGTTCAACTTATTTATAATATATGTTAATTTTTTATCACACATATTTGATTTTCAAAGTATTTCAATGAACTGATTTTTGTGAGTTTTATATGATTTTATGGGATTTTATAGGATGTTAAAAGACCAAGTTTGAATCCCTAATTATCCCTGACATGGCCTTCTTGCGGTCGACTGACCGGTCAACTGATCCAGAAGTCGGACGACCAAGCGGTCGATCGATGTGCGCAGAAACGTGCACAAGCCCTGGCTTGAGGGCCGGTCGACCGGGCGGTCGACCGATCCAGAGAGTTTACTCTCTGGATCTGGCCCCAGTCGACCGAGCGGTCGACTGGCCAGAGAGCTATACTCTTGGTTCTTGCCTCGGTCGACCGACCGGTCAACCGACAGGTCAGGACTTGGGTGCGATCGACCGGGCATTCGACCGGCAACCCCAACAATCATAAATATGACCGTTGTTCGGTCAACCAGCCGGTCGACCGACAGGCCAATCTGGCCCCAACGACTAGTTTTTGACAACATTATAAACTGGGATTTTGGGCCAGTTTTGGTTAAGACTTTTGGGAGAGTTTTCTAGAGCTATTTTCTTATCTTTCACAGAATTTTTATCTTTCACAGAATTTTTTCAACAAGTTTTTAGAGCTTTCATTTCCAAATCAAAAGAAGTTTTTCAAGAGTGAATCTCTTGATTTTATCAAAAACTTTTATGAGTTTTCCATCTCCAAATCTATCCAAGTTTTTTCTCACATAAACTTGAACTTTTCATAGTCTTATCTATCTTATAAGAGCTTTGTTTGTGAGAGTGTTTGTTGGTGATAAAAAAGAAGAGACCACCAAGTGTTCCACCTTGTATTGGAGAGTATTGTAGCGGTGTGGACTCAGCGAACTTGTGAAGTTCGTTTTGTGTTGTTTTTGCGGGAACAAGTGAGGGACTTGTGAGTCCAAGAGTTCTAGTGAAAATTCTTTATAGTTTTGAAGGCGGGAACGTTGAGCAAGTGTGCTCGAACCTCAGATAATTCTCCCGTATTTGAAATTGCTCATCTATCTCTCTCACTTGTATTTTATATCTTGCATATACTTATTGCTCATATCTCTTATATGCTTGATATATCTTGTGCTTAATTGAATATATATGCTTAGGTTGTTTGTTTTCTCACATGTATTAACCAAGAGAGCCATAATGGCACCTCAACTCTTAATCTAGAGGAATCTAGAGGAGACAGTCTAGAGCCCTTCACCAGGAATTCAGCTGCACTCTTTGGCCTTACATTGTGTGTTTACAATATAGTTTTTAGTTTTCATAATTAGTTTTTAATTTTGCATTGTTATGTATTAGATTAGTTTGTAACCTATGATTTTGATGTATGTATGGGGTGAAGTGATGAAGGGGTTTAGAAGTTTTGTCTAGAAATAGGCATCACATTGCATCAGATTTTATTGCAAGGAAGTGAGAAGATAGAGTTGCCAAATATTGTATTACTCTCTCCTTTGTCTTGTTATTTATCTTCCTTTTGTTATGCTCTAATGAGTTGGGTTTCATTAGGTTTAGGTAAGTGAGATTAGAGTTATAATCTCTTGTATTCCCCCTTTTGATTAGTGGATTCCACTTGCTGTCTTCTCCCGTGGACGTAGGTCACATTGAGCCATATTAAATACTGGTGTGTTGTCCTCTTTATTTCTATTAACTTATATTGCTATTTGTCTCTCTTTATACTTGCTATCTCTTGCATTAGAAGTCCATTGTTCCAACAAACTGGTATCAGAGTTAGTGTTATTTTCTTGTGGGTTTCGAGCTGGCTTCGGCAAAGTACAAAGTAGAGAAATTCGACGACAGAAATAGCTTCAGTTTGTGGAGAGTTAAAATGCGGGCTCTCTTGGTGCAACAAGGCTTGTTGAAAGTCTTGTCTGACGAGGACAAGTTGCCAGAATCCATGTCCGATGATGAAAAGAAAGAAGAGATAAAGGCACATAGTGCTATACAATTTTGTTTAACCGACGAAGTTTTACGGGAGGTTGTCTATGAAGATACCACCGCCGGTTTGTGGCTCAAATTAGAGAGCTTGTATATGACAAAGTCCCTGACCAACAAGCTCTACTTGAAGCAACGCCTCTTCACCCTTCACATGAAGGAAGGTACGCCAATTAAAGACCACTTAGATGAGCTCAATAAAATTCTTATGGATTTAAAAAATATTGATGTTAGAATAGATGAAGAAGATCAAGCTTTCATCTTATTATGCTCATTATCTCCTTCCTTTGAAAATTTTGTTAATAGTATGCTCTATAGTAGCGATACACTCTCTTTAGAAGATATCAAATCAGCCTTACATTCTAAAGAGTTAAGACAAAAAGTGTCAGTTGTAGGAAGTGAGTATCAAGCTGAAGGCTTGCTTGTCCGTGATCGTATAGAGAAGGGTCGAGAAAAATCTCATGAAAAATCAAGATCTAAATCTAGGTTAAGAAAAAATATTGAGTATCACTATTGTCATAAGTTTGGACACTATAAAAATATTGTTTTAAGCTCAAAGAAAAGAAAAAAAATGTAAGGAGAAAATCTCAAGATAAGAAATCTTCGGTTGTTAGTGTTGTAGAAGAAGCCCCCACATCACATGAGGTTTTTTTCAGTTACCGTCTATGATGCTTGTTCACGAGATGAGTGGGTTCTTGATTTAGCTTGTTCTTATCATATATGTCCCCACAGGGACTGGTTTGTTATCTACCAGCCAATTGATGATGGTAATGTCTTAATGGGAAATAACATGTTCTGCAAGACAATTGGTATTGAGTCAATCAAGATTAGAATGCACGATGGTATTGTTAGAATATTGAGTAATGTTCGACATGTGCCAGATTTGAAGAAAAATTTAATTTCTTTGGGCACCCTTGACTCCGACGGTTAAAAGTTTTCAGCTGAAGGTGGAGTTTTGACAGTTTAGTAAAGGCTTTCTTGTTGTAATGAAAGAAAAGAAGGTGAATACCCTTTATATCCTTCAGGAAGCACGGTGACAAGTGATGTCGCTGTGTCAATATCAGAAGACCCAGACTTAAATACCACTCGTTTATGGTATATGCGGTTAGCACATATGAGTGAGAAAGAACTATATGTGTTGAGTAAGCAAGATTTGCTTTATGGCCAGAAAATAGAAAAGCTTGACTTTTGTGAACATTGTGTTTTTAGCAAGCAGCACAGAGTTTCTTTTGATACAGGTATTCACAGTCTAAAGACACCTTAAACTACATCCGTTCAGATGTTTGGGGTCCCTCTCAGGTTCCATCAAAAGGTGGAGCTAGTTATTTTCTGACTTTAATTGATGATTATTCCAGAAAAGTTTAGGTGTATCCTCTCAGCATAAGAGCGATGTGTTTGCTACCTTCAAGCAGTGGAAGGTTATGATCGAAAAGCAAACAGGAAAGAAGGTGAAGTGCCTCAGGACTGACAATGGAATGAAGTTCTGTTCTATAGAATTTGATCAATTCTACAAAAATGAAGGAATTGTGCGGCATCGTATAGTTTGATACACAACACAACAGAATGGAGTTGCAGAAAAGATAAACAGGACACTATTGGAGAGAGCTCGGTGTATGCTCTCTAATACTAGTTTGTCAAAATACTTTTGGGCCGAGGCAGTAAATACAGGTTGCTATTTGATAAATCGGTCTCCCTCTACAACTATTGATTTTAAGACATCTGAAGAGATATGGTCTGGTACCTCTGCTAATTACTCTCATGTACGAGTATTTGGTTGTCTTGCTTATTTTCATGTAAATGATGGTAAGCTTGAACCTAGGGTAAAGAAAGCTATATTTCATGGTTATGCTACTGGGGTGAAGGGATACAAGTTATGGTGTCTTGATCCTAAGTCTCCTAAATTTGTTTTTAATAGAGATATTACTTTTGATAAAAATTATATGCTTCAACCGAGAAAGGAGCCTATTGTTAATATTACAGGTTCAGGAGAGGAAGCAAGCAAGCAGGTGGAGCTTGAGAGCAAAGTTACAGAAGGAGTGCAGGAGAGCACACGCGTTGAACCAGTCGATAATGCTCAAGGTTCAACCTCGGGTGATGATACACTGCAAGAGCAACAATATAGTATTGCCATCGAGAGAGCAAGAAGGCAGATCCGTCCACCTAAGCGATATGCCCATGCAGATATAGTCGCTTATGCTCTAAGTGTGACAGAATCTATTGAGATTTCAGAGCCTTCCACCTACAATGAGGTTATTAGTTTTGATGAAGCTGTATAATGGACTGTTGCTATGACTGAAGAGATGAATCTCTTCACAAGAGCCAAACATGAGAGTTAGTGAAGCCGCCCAGGGGACAGAAAATTATTGGCTGCAAATGGGTCTTTAAGAATAAAGAAAGAATTCTTGGCGCTGAGTCTGTAAGATACAAAGTACGCTTGGTAGCCAAAGGTTACAGTCAAATAGAGGGTGTCGACTTCAATAAAGTATTCTCTTCAATTGTGAAGCACACCTTTATTCGCATGTTGCTAGCCATGGTTGCTTGGTTCGATCTAAAGCTCGAGCAACTTGATGTGAAAATAACATTTTTTTCATGGCGAACTTGAAGAGCAAATCTTTATGCATCAAGCAGAAAGATTTGTTATTGAAGACAAAGAAGACCATGTGTGTGTTGGCCCAAAGGCCATTATCCCAGTTATTTTGATGATAACAAAACATATTTAGTTATGTATTTAATATTTTTGTTTAAAAGGATTTCAGGTTCAAGAACAGATTTTTGACGGCTCCGCTAAAAGACTCACAAGTTTGGACGCCGCAAAATGAAGATTCCCAAGCTATGCACAACTAGGATGCTTCGGGATCAAGATGATGGTGTGAAGATCAAGACAAGATCAAGAAGACAAAGAAAACAAGATTTGTATTTTTATTTTTATTTTAGATATTTTGTCAAAGCTAGATATTAGAAGTAGAGCTATGGGATTATCACACACACACCTCTTAGTTAGGTTCATGGCTTCAAAAAGATTTTCAATTTTCATTTCTAACTTAGTTTTTAAAGTGAACATGTTTGGAAATAAGCTTTTTAGAAAAACAATAGTTTTGGAAAAACATTTTTATGGAAAAACAAGTTTTTATCAAAAGGATTTTTATCAAACTATTTTAACATGATAGAAGTATGACATATGCTCATACTCTATGTTTTTACAAGTTCCAAAAATTTAACCCAAGACCTAAAACCAAAACCCCAGATTTCTGGTTCTGGAAGTTCTGATATTTCAGAACTCACAGTAACCGGTCGACCGATGTGCACAAACTGTGCATGTCTATATCAGTCGACCGACCCGGTCGACCGAGGCACAATTGCGTTCACAGGATTTTTCGGTCGACCGACCCGGTCGACCGGCTGCCCCAACGGTCAGATTTTTGACCGTTGGCGGTCGACCGACCCGGTCGACCGGACTCTGTCAAAAGTGCTGACAGATCCAACAGCTATTTTTTCTGGTGATTCTCTTTTGGGATTTGATTCCAACGGATTTCTTAGGATGTTTTTGACCCCTATAAATAGGAGGTCACTTCAGTTGATATGACTAACAATTTTAGAGCCATCAAGAATATTTTTACAAGAGATTTCTAAAAATTTCCAAGCTCTTCCTTTTAGACAAGATTTTCTCTCAAAAGCCAAAATTCCAATCAACCATCTTGAAGCCTACATCTCTACTTCTCTCTAGCTTAGCACTACACAATCCCATATATCTACATCTACATATTTGGTTCTAGGATTGTGCTTAGTGAGCTTTTGTAAAGTGATCAAGTGTTGATCACTCTTTTCTTACTTGAGTGAAGTTGTAGAGGCATCGGCCTCAAGGCGAGCTAGTGTGCTCAAGGTGGTGTTGCGGCATCACGAGAGACGGACAAGTGTGTCCTTGTATTGTTGATCCAGTGGGATCCTCAATAGTGGAAATCCTTCAAGTGTGAAGGCGGGGACGTAGAGCGTGGCTCGAACCTCGGAAACAACTCCTTGTGTTTGCGTTTGATCAAATCTCTCTAAACTCTATCTCTTTATTACTTGCACTTTTATATTGTCTATTACTTGCAAGAATTTGTGTATTGTGCTAATTGTTAAGTTAATTTTTAAATTCCTCATAATTGTCATTATTCATATAGCCATCACCTATTCACCCCCCCTCTAGGTGATTTCAATTGGTATCAGAGCCTAACCCTACAACTTAGGTCTAACCACCTTAGGGAGATCCATATTTGGCTATATACATTTGTGTTGCATTTACATTTGCTTGTGCATTCATGGCATCCATGGACTTTTCTAGCATTAAATCCCCACCCAAGTTTGATGGTTTAAACTTCCCCATTTGGAAGGTGAAAATGAATCTCTTCCTTAAATCCCTAGGAGTTAGGGTAGCTAGGGCTATAACCAAAGATTTTATTGAACCCACTAGTGATGAGAGCACATGGTCCGAGGATACTTCCAAAGACTATGAGGCTAATGCTAGGGCACAATATGCATTAACCCAAGCATTGAATGAGGATGACCTTGCACGCATAATTAATTGTAAATCCGCATTTGAGGTTTGGAACATACTCATTGTGACTCATGAGGGAACGTCTCAAGTCAAGAGAGCCAAAGTTGACTTACTACGTTCTCAATATGAGAACTTTTACATGTTTAAAAATGAGAGCATTGATGATATGCTCACCCGTTTTATAAAAATAACTAATGCTCTTTCTTCCTTAGGCGACAAGATTGATAATGATCAAAAGATAAGGAAAGTGATTAGAGCTCTTCCCAAAGCTTGGGAAGTCAAGGCGACCACACTCAAGGAGCTCAACGACAAAGAGGAGATGGACTTCTCCGGCTTCATCGGAAATCTCAAGACGCATGAGATGGAGATGAAAGTTAGAGAAGAGAGGGAGGCACCAAAGAAGAAGACGATTGCCTTCAAAGCCACTCCTACTACCATTGAGGAAGATGACTCATCCGAAAATTGCGATGAGGACTTCGCCATGCTCATCCGGAAGGTGGGCAAGATGTTTTACAAGAAGGGACGGCAAAGTAACTTCCGAAGAGGGAAGCCTCAAGGAAGGTACGAGAAGAAAAGAGAAGAACCCGGTCCTTGCTTCCATTGCAAGAAGATCGGTCACCTAATTGCCGATTGCCCCACTCTCCAAGCAACCACTTCCAAGCACGGGAAGAAGAAGAAAGCCTTGGCCGCTACATGGGATGACTCGGAGTCGGAATCCGAAGAGGAGCACGACGCCGCCAACATGTGTTTTATGGCACAAGGTGAGGAATCATCTAAGGTATGTCTAGAAACTTCCATTGATGATGATGATCTCACAATGGATGAACTTGCTCAATTTTTTGAAGAATTGCAACATAGGTATGAGATTTCACAATCTCATAATAAGAAATTGAAAAAGGAAAATGATGCTTTGAAGAATAAACTTGAAATTTGTTTAAAAGAGAAAAATGAGTTATCTAGTTCTTTTGAAAAATTGAAAAATGATTTTGATAAGTATAAGGTAGCTAATAAAGGAAAAACCCCCATGATTTCTAGTGATAAAAATGTTTTTGTTGAAATTCAAAAACGTGTTGATTCTCTAGATAAAACTTTAAAGAAATGTGCATTTGATTTTAACAAGCTTGCATCTAAATTTCCTAAGGGAGTAGCCCAAGGGAAACATGTTCATCATAAACATGCTACACATAAACATGCACACACACATAACCATGCTTTTATGTACAATAGTGGTAGAATTTTTATTTGCACTTATTGTGGCCGCAAAGGCCATTTAGAAAAATTTGCTATGCTAAGAATAATTTAAAGAATAAATTTGTTTGGGTTCGCCCCGGATCTAACCCCAAAGGACCCACTAAGATTTGGGTACCAAAAGAGCCACCGAATTTAAATGATACAGGTATAGGTGGATCTACCCCCTCCAAGACTTAGGAGGAGGTGGTGCCGGGTGGTTGATGCATCGGAGCTTAAAGAACAAATCGTGCATGCATCGCTATCGTGGAGGCACCTATTTTGGAGATTGCCCTTCAATTGGTAACATCTCCATTTAAAAGTTTTTGATTTTTAGTCATGTATACATATGTATAGAATTGATAGTTTGCTTTTGTACTCTATTGATATATGCTTGTATAGAACTACTTTTCTATCATATTGTATATGTGCCTTGTGTTAACTTCTATATCTTTTGTTTCATGCCTTGTTTATTGTATGTCCACATGTATAGGTTATTATTTGTGATTAGATACTTGTATACATATACACATTATTTTCATAAATAAAAATAAACATTTGTAAAATTTCCTATTTAAACAAACACCTTAAAGATGGCAATTGCGCACCTCAACTCATTCAAGAGGAATCAAGAGGATGAAGTTCAGAACCCGTCACTGGGTATTCGGCTTCAACATCTTTAAAATCTTTGTTTAAATATGAAAATAAATTTAAAAAGGGATTGCATGAATTTTGATGTTGTAATAACTTAATGAAGATTTAAAACCTGTTGGTGTATTCCTATATGTTTAAATATGTCATACCTATTTTGACTACAAATTACTTTAAAATTTTTTTTGGGCCAGTTGCTGATAACAGATTTCAGGCAAAGCCGGTCGACCGACCTATAAACCCCAGTCGACCGACTCTGCCTGAGAAGAAATTTTTATTTCTTTTCTGTTATCGGTCGACCGACTATATGTCCCGATCGACCGATCTTGTCTGCAGAGCTCTCGGGATAAATCGGTCGACCGTGCCGGTCGACCGCTCTATATTTACAGAGCTCTCGGGTTGTTTCGGTCGACCGACCCGGTCGACCGATCGTCGAATTTTGCCCTATAACTGTTTTTTTCTCTTCACTTTTTTCTTTCTCTCTCTCTTACTCAGCCGACGAACCCATCTCCATCTCTCTCCAAAAATTTTCTCTTTCTCTCCAATCACTCAACCGATCTCCAATTAACTTTAAACCCTCCTTAAACTCCTTCTTCTACTTCCAGATCTTCAATTTCAGGATCATCCAACCACAGGATTTGAAGAAATTCGGATTTCTTTGCTTAGGGTTTGAGTTCTTCACAGTTAAGATAAAAATTCGATTTTTGATTCAGTTTTTCATATCTTGCTTTGAAATCAACTATCTATTGTCATCAATTCTAGGTTTCTAAGCATCTAGATCAAGCCCTAACTTTGTTTATACCTAAAAATTTTATTTTTCATCATGCCACCTAAACGTTCCCGATCTGAGAAGGGAAAGGAAGTTGCACAACCTTCCTCCCAAGTTCCTAGACCCGTTAGGCTCTTCCTTAATGATCTTGCAGCTGATCGATACTCCCATTTCTCCACTAGGAATATCAACTCAGGGAGGTTTGTAGTAATCCAAGATTTCGAACACTTGAATATTCCACACATCCTGCAGTCCAACAATTTAGTGGAATTTTTGACCATCAAGGAACAAGTTTACACCTCCCTTGTTCCTTACTTTTATGCTAATTTTGAATTCGATGGTAATCGCATCACATCTAGGATTTTAGGTAGAGACATCGACATTTCTATTGGTCGATTTGCTAGGATTCTGCATCTCTTCACTGGTGGAGCAGATGTGTACACTCATGATTTGCATGACTTTGAATTCCCGGACGGTGAGTCTGCGCTCACCGCCTCTACCTTGATCCACGGGGATGACAACCCCGGTCTAGTAAGGAATGAGGTTGTGAGTAGGTACACTCTCACTGCTCAGTTCCTTGCTAAGATTATTTTCTTCAACATTGTCCCCAAGCATGGTGAGTATAGCCACGCTAGGGGTTGCGTACCTTTGATTATCTATTGCCTTCTTCGAGGCATTAAGGTAAACTTTCCTAGAGTCATAGCCTCTCACATGGCTTCTGATCAGATCCGTACTGCGGGTAGAAGCTTGCCCTACGGCATGCTTATTACCCATCTTCTTAGGGCTCTTGATTTTGATCTTTCTGCCGAAAGTCCCTCCAATCCTTTGACCAACATCAACGGAGTTGTCCTGAAGATGATGGAAGCTCAGCTGCGTAGACACGCTCCTGTGCAACCACCTATTCCTCCTGTTGGTCCTGGCACATCTTCTGCACCTGGATCCTCTTCCTCTTCAGCCCCTGTTTTTCCTCCTGAGTTTCAGGCCCTTCTCTCTTCGGAGGTCCGCTCTCAGATCGAGGCACACCAGGCCTGGGTCAAGAAGCGCGACGCAGCTATTCGTGCAGAGTTGGATGCTCGTGCCTTTCAGGATGCTGCTTTTCGGGCGGAGATCCGGAACAACATGTCTTATTTTGCTGAGTCCATGAGATTCGTGGACGTTCAGTTTCAGGCTCTTTTCTCTAAATTTGACATGCTCGTTCCTGACCGGACTCCGATTGCTTGTCGACTCCCAGCCACCGGTCCTCCATTTCCTCCCAGAGCTCGTTCTTCTGTTCCACCACCGCGCACCAGAGTTGACGGCATGGATCCAGAGGAGGTTGCTTCTTCCTCAGAGGAAGAAGATGGTGGAGACAAGAAGATGGCTGAGGGCTCATCTGAGCATGCCGACGACGAGGAGGACGAGGATGCTGGAGATGATGATGATGCTGCTGAGTGACCTCCCCTTTTGATGATGTCAAAAAGGGGGAGAGTTATTTTGGGGAGAGCTATCTTGAGAGAGATATTTTATCTTGTAGTATTTGTATTTGGACATGTAGTATTTACTTTGCTTTGGACATGTATTGGACATGGTTGTTTACTTTATGCGTATCTTTTTTTTTTGTGTATCTCTTATTTTTGTCATGTATGAACTCATTTCTTTCATCTATTCTATGACATGAGTATTTGGTATCATTTGTTGGCATGGAAATATGGTGTTTATCATTTACATATATTTTCCTATATATGCATGTGTTGAGGGGGAGCTTCATTTGAAGTCTCTACCCAAAATATTTTGTGATAACTACATATGTTTTGCCATCATCAAAAAGGGGGAGATTGTTGGCCCAAAGGCCATTATCCCAGTTATTTTGATGATAACAAAACATATTTAGTTATGTATTTAATATTTTTGTTTAAAAGGATTTCAGGTTCAAGAACAGATTTTTGACGGCTCCGCTAAAAGACTCACAAGTTTGGACGCCGCAAAAATGAAGATTCCCAAGCTATGCACAACTAGGATGCTTCGGGATCAAGATGATGATGTGAAGATCAAGACAAGATCAAGAAGACAAAGAAAACAAGATTTGTATTTTTATTTTTATTTTAGATATTTTGTCAAAGCTAGATATTAGAAGTAGAGCTATGGGATTATCACACACACACCTCTTAGTTAGGTTCATGGCTTCAAAAAGATTTTCAATTTTCATTTCTAACTTAGTTTTTAAAGTGAACATGTTTGGAAATAAGCTTTTTAGAAAAACAATAGTTTTGGAAAAACATTTTTATGGAAAAACAAGTTTTTATCAAAAGGATTTTTATCAAACTATTTAACATGATAGAAGTATGACATATGCTCATACTCTATGTTTTTACAAGTTCCAAAAATTTAACCCAAGACCTAAAACCAAAACCCCAGATTTCTGGTTCTGGAAGTTCTGATATTTCAGAACTCACAGTAACCGGTCGACCGACCCGGTCGACCGATGTGCACAAACTGTGCATGTCTATATCAGTCGACCGACCCGGTCGACCGAGGCACAATTGCGTTCACAGGATTTTTCGGTCGACCGACCCGGTCGACCGCTGCCCCAACGGTCAGATTTTTGACCGTTGGCGGTCGACCGACCCGGTCGACCGGACTCTGTCAAAAGTGCTGACAGATCCAACAGCTATTTTTTCTGGGTGATTCTCTTTTGGGATTTGATTCCAACGGATTTCTTAGGATGTTTTTGACCCCTATAAATAGGAGGTCACTTCAGTTGATATGACTAACAATTTTAGAGCCATCAAGAATATTTTTACAAGAGATTTCTAAAAATTTCCAAGCTCTTCCTTTTAGACAAGATTTTCTCTCAAAAGCCAAAATTCCAATCACCCATCTTGAAGCCTACATCTCTACTTCTCTCTAGCTTAGCACTACACAATCCCATATATCTACATCTACATATTTGGTTCTAGGATTGTGCTTAGTGAGCTTTTGTAAAGTGATCAAGTGTTGATCACTCTTTTCTTACTTGAGTGAAGTTGTAGAGGCATCGGCCTCAAGGCGAGCTAGTGTGCTCAAGGTGGTGTTGCGGCATCACGAGAGACGGACAAGTGTGTCCTTGTATTGTTGATCCAGTGGGATCCTCAATAGTGGAAATCCTTCAAGTGTGAAGGCGGGGACGTAGAGCGTGGCTCGAACCTCGGAAACAACTCCTTGTGTTTGCGTTTGATCAAATCTCTCTAAACTCTATCTCTTTATTACTTGCACTTTATATTGTCTATTACTTGTAAGAATTTGTGTATTGTGCTAATTGTTAAGTTAATTTTTAAATTCCTCATAATTGTCATTATTCATATAGCCATCACCTATTCACCCCCCCTCTAGGTGATTTCAGTGTGTAGGTTAAAGAAATCTCTTATGGTTTGAAGTAGTCACCTAGGCAATGGTATTTGAGGTTTGATACTTTCATGATTGAGCATGGTTACTCTAGGAGTAAATATGATAGTTGTGTTTATCATCGAAAACTTAATGATGGTTTTTTTATATATTTGTTTTTATATGTTGATGACATGTTGATTGCAGCTAAAGACATGTCTGATGTTGATAAGTTTAAAGCTCAACTTAAACAAGAGTTTGAGATGAAAGATTTGGAGCAGCGAAGAAGTTTTTAGAAATGAATATTCACAGGAATAAGCAAGAAGGAAAATTATTCCTATCGCAAAGAAATACATCGAGAAGGTATTGAGGAGATTTGGCATGCTTGATGTCAAACCTGTGAAAACTCCACTTGCTGCTCATTTTCGATTTTTAGCAGATTTGTCTCCTCAAACTGATGAAGAGGAGAAGTACATGTCTCATGTTCCCCATGTCAGTGCAGTTGGAAGCATTATATATGCTATTGTGTGCACTCGACCGAACATTTCACATGCAATCAATGTCGTAACTCGATATGTATACAAGCCAGGAAAGGCCATTAGCAGGCAGTAAAATGAATTTTGTGATATTTAAAAGGATCTACTAATATTAGTTTGTATTTTGACAGGAAAACTAATTCTGATTGTAAAATTGCTAGATATTCAGATTCAGATTTCGCAGATGATTTAGATAGAAGAAGATATCTGATAAGTTATGCTTTCACTCTTTCAGGTAGTGCCATTAGTTGAAAGGCGACTTTACAGTCGACAGTTGCTTTGTCTACTATGGAGGCAGAGTATATGGCAGTTACAGAGGTAGTGAAAGAAGCTATTTGATTAAGAGGCTTGGTTGAAGATCTCAGCTTACACTAAGGAGTAACTACGGTATTTTGTGACAGCCAGAGTGCTATACATCTGACGAAGCATCAGATATATCATAAGAGAACCAAACACATTGATGTAAGGTATCACTTTAATCGAGAAATTGAGGTTATCAAAATTAAAAAAATTGGTACTGCAGATAATCCAACAGATATCATGACAAAGCCCGTATCGCGCAAGTTTGAGTACTGTCTCAAATTGCTTGGTATTCAAAGTGGTGAAGGTTGAGCCCGTCGAGATTAGAGAAGACAGTAAGAATCCAAAGGACGCTTGATACAATTCAAGTTAAGGTAGAGAGATTTGTTATTCATTTAAGACAAGGTGAAGATTTGTTGATATGTCTTTAATGAATAAACCAAGCCATCTTCTTAGACTTTTTCTCAAAATCAATTAGCCACCCTATGAAATCTCTAACCTCCCTAAAAGTCATCAATAGCCACCATACTTAATCTTTAGCTACCCTAAAAGTCATCAATAGCCACCCTATGAAGATCCTAACCATCCTAATGAAATCAATTGGGTCACCCTATGATTTTAATGTATGTGTGAGGTGAAGTGAAGAAGGGTTTAGAAGTTTTGCCTATAAATAGGCATCACATTGCATGAGATTTTATTGCAAGGAAGTAAGAAGAGAGAGTTGTCAAATATTATATTACCCTCTCCTTTTTCTTGTCATTTATCTTTTTTTTTGTTAAGCTCTAATGAGTTAGGTTTCATTAGCCTTGAGTGAGTGAGATTAGAGTTGTAATCTCTTATATTCTCCCATTTTGATTAGTAGATTTCTCTTATTGTCTTCTCCCGTGGACTAGGTCACATTGACCGAACCACGTTAAATACTGGTGTGATGTCCTCTTTATTTCTATTATCTTATATTACTATTTGTCTCTCTTTATACTTACTATCTCTTGCATTACAAGCTCATTGCTCCAACACAAATCATCAGAATCAGATGCATGTCAGAATGTCAATCTCAGTTCTGTACTAGAACTGACAGTTTCAGGAAATTTATCAGATTCACAGCAATCACTTGGGAATTCAATTCTGAAGAAGTCAGATTTGGAAGGTAATTTTTCTGAATTGTCAAGTTCTGAATCTCTTAATACCCAGCCACAATTACAAAGGGATAAAAATTTTCATCAGCAGGATGACAGTTCAATGTTAGAAAGTTCTGACAAAGTTGAGGAGATTGTTACAGCCAAGCTACATACATCACTTTCAAATCATGTTGTGATTGTCCCTGAGAAGTATCCCATATTGCCAGAGATAATTGCTGAGGACAACCCAGCTTGAGTAATTTTTTGTGAAAACTGGAAGATTCAAAGGATATTAAAAGGACAGTTAAGAAGAAAAAAGACACTGATTATTTACCCTTAAGAAGAAGTGTTAGAAATGAGGATAAGGGTGCTGCAAAAGGTATCTAATGTCATTGCTCATTGGAATGTCCGGGGATACAATAAGGAGGGCAGGAGGCAAGATGTTTGAACCATATACACTGGCATTCTCCCATCTTTGTAGCTTTACTGGAAACTAAAGTTAAATTTGAGAATCTGAAAAGGTTAAGTAGTTGTGCGCCTTTGAGCTGGCAATCATGCCATAACTTTCATTTGTCTTCCAAAGCCAGGATTTGGATTGCATGGAATCCCCAAGTTTGAAATTGTGCAGTATTTGCTTGTTCAATTCAGCAAATCACATTATTAGTTCATAACAAAGGAGGAATGTCATGATATCTTACTATTGTCTGTGGCCTAAACACTAAAAGTGAGAGAGTAATATTGTGGAAAGAGCTTGAATCATTGCTGGAGATTTTAACGCAGCCAGATTCTCAGATGAGAAAGTGTGTGGTAGGCCATTGTCTTTTTCACAATTAAGCTCTTTTAATGATTTCATTTCTAACTGCTCTCTTTTAGACTTGAGGAGTATGGGAAGCACTTGGACATGGAATAATAAAAGTCATAATTCTGGGAGAATTGTTGGTAGATTTGATAGAATTTAATGCGATTCTCATTGGTTAGATATACTTCCACTGGCTTTCTATGAGTATTTGCCTCATTCTGCAAGTGATCATGTAGGAAGAGAGAGAGGTATGCCAACGATCAGCCAAAGACGAAGACAATTTGTGACCGACAACACTTACTAGTCGACCAGCCAGTCGACCGGTGTGCACCAACGTGCATAGGCAGTAATGGTTGACCACTCGGTCGACCGTAGCAGAACGCCGGTTGACCGCACGGTCGATCGACTGACAAGATTTTGCTCTCGGGTTGGAGCGGTCGACCGGGACTTGGGTCGGTCGACGGCCGACCGACCGACAGACAGATCCTTTCAATTTCAGATTTCTTTTCTGAATTGAAAACGAGTCCAATTGAGGTTTTCAATTCTTCTGGGTCTCCTTGAATATAAACAAAGGGGTAGAGTCCTCTTCATATGTATGCATGAAATTATATTGATTATTGAATCAATACGCACTCTCTCTTCCTTGCTTCGAGGACGTAGGCAATTTGTCAAACCTTGTTAAATCTTATGTTTTGTGTTCTTCCTATTATTTTCTTTTTCTTGTCATTGAGTGGTACTTCTCTACTATATCTGTAATTGAAGGGTTCCTCATTGATTATTGATCTGCACATAATAATTGGTATCAGAGCATCCCAGGTTCATCGTGAGATTATCTGGTGATTCCAAGGACATCAGTTGCTATTTGGCGGAGATCGTGTGTCGATCTCAAAACGGCGCTGGGATTGTTTGTGTGATCTCAAAACAGTGGGTAGATTGCTCGAGGAATCAGTTTGGAGGAGTAGATTTCTTCGAAAATTCTACTAGGATTTCGCGTGGAGGTAAAGATCCTATTTTTATCAAATTTATTTTAACTAACTTTGTTTGTTTCCGCATTGCTTTGAGGATTCAGTCAAGAAGATGGCTGAAGAAAGTACATCGATGAAGAAATTCATGAATCCACATCCGCTGAGGATTGATGTGGTGAAATTTAATGGCATGAATAACTTTGGTATGTGGAGATGTGAGGTGATGAATGCACTGACGGCATCAAATCTCGAAGACACTCTATGGTTGGAGAAGAAGCGAAACTCAACCACTGAAATAGATTGGAATAAGATAAACTAAACAGTGTGTGGCTTAATTAGGTCTTGTTTGACACAAGATATTAAGTACATGTGTTGCACGAAACATCTGCAAGGCAGTTGTGGGAGATCCTAGAGAAAACGTATCTGACTAAAAGCATTGAATCAAGGCTACAGCTAAAAAGTAAGCTTTATATTTTCAGATGAAGAAAGAATGCTCCATCAGTGAACACTTAAATCGCTACACAAAACTTCTTACAGATTTAGTTAATGTGGACGGGGAGATCAATGAAGAAGATAAAGCGGTAATTCTCTTGAACTCTCTTCCTTTAGAGGAGATGAGACTTTTACTCTAACATTGATCAATGGTAGAAAATTCCTTAACTATAATGAAGTACCGGTTGCTCTTCCTAGCTATGATACGAGGAGGCAAGATAGACTGTCTTCTCAGGCGAGCACATCTGCAGAAGCATTGGTGGCAAGAGGCAGAGGTTCATACAGGAAGGGCAAAGGTGATCGAGAGAGATCGAAGTCCAGGCCAGGTTTTAGAGATCTGAGGTGTGTCTTCTGTAAAGAATTTAGGCACTGGAAACTTGACTGTCCAAAGGCCAAAAGGAAGAAGAAGGAGTCAAAGGCTGAGGCAAACCTTGCACGGGTGGTCAGTACTCAAGCTAGTACCTCACAGGCAGGTGGATCAGACTCGGACTCATCGGTATTCTCTTTCTCTGTTACTACTCCTATCATTGGCTACTCAGGAGATACTGAGTGGATACTAGATATTGGTGCTACCTACCATTTATGCCCAAATAGGGATTAGTTTTCTATCTTTGAGAAGCTAGATGGATGTTTAGTTGTTATGGGCGATGATTATCCATGTACCATGGAAGGTGTAGGAACAATCTAGATTAAGATGTTTGATGGGATGATACGAGAATTGAAGGAAGTGAGGTATGTACCTCAACTTAAGAGAAACCTTATCTCTGTTGGAGCTTTGGAGATATTGGGTTTTGTGGTATCAATAAAGGATGAGTCCTCAAGATGACCAAAGGCTCAATGATGTTCTGAAGACCGTCCGCCAGAACAATCTTTACTACTTGAAGGGTAGTACTGTTACAAGACAAGTGACGACCTCTACTGATTCAGATGATGACTCAACCAGGCTATGGCATATGAGGCTGGGACACATAGGTGAAAAGTGTTTAGTCAACAATTCTGCATTTTTATATCGCATTTTTCCACTGATTTATGAATAAAATGTCGGTCTAAACCGTGTTTTGGTCTCTCTTGCAGGTAAATCAAGAGTTTAAGGGCAAAGGAGTAATAAGAGCTTAATTAATTCCATTTTATAGTAATTAATTCCGGATTTCTTGGAGGCCAAGCAAAGGAACATCTAGAAGATACGTCGAACCTAGACCTTTGCTCACGTCAGACGAATATTTAGGCGAAATTACCAGAAAAAGGATATACCAGGAAGATACTCGAAATCTGACGCATTCCCGCACCAAAACTAGGGAGCTAGCTCCCTGGTTTGGCCGCGGATCCGCGGCAAAAGCCGCGGATCCGCGGCCCTATGGTGGGGCCACGCGTCGATTTTTGACTCGTGGCCCCGTCTCGTCTTCCAGAATCCTCCTATGCCTATAAATAGCCCTGTAGTTAGCCAAAGCGCAAGCAGCTTTTGATTTTAGGAGAAATTTTCATTTTTTAGGCTAGGATTTTTATGTTTTAGTATAGTATAAGTAGGTGTTCTTCATTTCATTTTTTTATATTTTCTTTTCTTTTTAGATCATGTATTAGGGCTGAGAGATTCAGAGAGAGATAGAGAGGAATTGATGTAATGGATGGTGACAATCTATGTAAAGGTGCCTCCTTTCTTCTCTATTGTAATCTTCTCAATCTTCTACATGATGCTTGGCTAACATTTCTTCTTCTCATGGCAATCTAACTACTAACCACTAATCATCTAACCACTTACTTGATAATCCACATGAATCTAATAACCTCTACAAGGCCATACTCTTGCAAGATCCACTGATGGCTCATGATGATGGATTCTAACATTCTAACATTTCTAACACCTAACCCGCTAACTTGCTAACTTGCAATGTCTTCTTTATTTCATGCTCACCTCTAACTGGTTTTGATGATTTAATAAGTAGCTTGCAACTTGTTAGTGGTATGGATGTGTAGTTTGAATGTAGAAGATCAATATTATGGGCCATGCTCTGTATCGTCTCTTGAAGCCAAGGATTAGTGATGGCCAAGGATCAATGTGAGGCAACTATCACTAAGAGGTTAGCATGGTTAGTGGATCAATTAGTAGTTAATAGCCATGAGTTTTATTTTATTTTTTTTGAAAATTATTTCCAAACTCTTTTTCTCAATTTTCTATCGATGTTTTTACCATCCTCTTAGTTCACCTTTATTTTATCTTCTTTTCTATTTTATTTTTCAAACCACTTCTCTTTTGTTTTCATATTGCTTTCATCGCTCTCCTCGCCTACCACATGCTTGATTTTTTTCTTTTACTTTTTCTCTAATTCTTTTAGCAAAGAAGAATTTGTTAACATAACACGTGAATAGAGACTATTACTGCTTCTATCGCCTCCCGTCCCTGTGGATTCAACCCGTTGAGCCAATGCTATAACGGAAGTATCGAGGGAACATTAGCACATACAAGCTTTTCATTGATTTCATAATACACACATTTTTTGAGTGCTAGTTTCGCCCCGGACAAATTTTTGGCGCCGTTGCTGGAGAACGGGAATGGTTTTGACTTCACGTTTTTGTTAACATTTTTCTTCTCTGTTTTGGTATACAGGACAATCTTTACAGGTGCTTAACATTGCAGAATAAATACTAGCTTTGCATTTCCCTGCTATAGAAAGCAGGGCCTCAGCTTCTAAAGAACCGCCGCGCAAACGCGACTTTTGCCGCGAAAACGCGGCCATGTTGTGATAATTGTATATCTTATTGTGCTGGGATGTGCTCATTGTAATAGCTAGTTGATCTAGACTATTACTTTCCTGCTTTGACTGTCTACACACCGCAATAAACTAAAGAACTAAAATACAATATTTTGGACGCTTTTAAAACGGTTTAGACTTTTGCATTTAGGCACGTGTCAATTCAATTCCAATATACTGTATTTTGTTCTGTTGTTGTGATCTAGATTGAGGTGTACATATGGCATTGCATATAGCACAGGACAAACACGTGGGTGATTTATCGCTTTGTGCTATATTCTTGTCTATATTGCACACTTGCACGAAGTGAACTTAAGGGCATAACCCAATACAAGATAAGGTGGGGATTTCATCACTCTTGCTTAGCCTAAAAATCACCTCCCCACTCACACAACCCAAGCCCTAATAAAAATTGATAAACGTTAACCCCTAGGGACATCTTGGACTCATTAAGAGATTGACCGAGGATGAAACTTGTTTTGAATCTTACTCTTATAAAATCGGTGTCTAAGATTGGAGATTAAGAGGTTACGCCTCGAAGATACCGTAGTTTGGCGTAATTAAGGCCTGTTGCTATGCACGGATACCTCCTACCGTATTTTGCCCCTACCTGGCCGACTAGCTTGTGGTCGGATTCAAGCAACAACCTCCCCCGCGTAATCGACCAGTTAGGAGTCGTCTAGGTCTAGGTCAACCTTAATATAGGCTTGGTTTTGATTTTTTCGTTTCTTTTCATTTGTTGTTTGCTTTTTCTTTTTTTTTTTGTGATTGTTTGTGAAATGGAATTCAACAATAAAAATTCTTTCAATCCGAATATGAATCCATATTTCACATCGACCCCATTCAATTCGGATAATTCCAACCCGGTTTTTCACAATATGAACCAGCCAAATACACCGGGTTGGCCTTATCCGAATCAATACAATCCATACCCACATTCTTATGACTATAATTTCTAAAATAATTTCAACTCGTCACAGAGTCAATGGGGATTCACCTCCCCCGAGTTAAATTTTTAACCTCCTTGTTCCCGTGTCCACCTTGTCCACAATTTACACAATATTCATTCCCCGATTTCGCTTCCTATACTCCTTTTTCTGGACCTCCCATTGAAGAAAAATCCGAGCTAGAAAAGAATATAGAAGCCAACCTACAAGAGGCTGAGCGACAACGTCAGAAAATGTTGGCCTCTTCCATTCCACAATATTTTCAAGAGTCTTACTCAGTTCCAGCTTCTCATAATGAACAACCATCTGCCCTGGAAACGAGTAAGGAACTCTTATGTGAGTCCAAGCTAATATCAAAACATTTTGGATTCACATTCTTCACAAAATTTTCAAAACCAAGATTCTTATACTCCCATTCTAGAGCATCCACTTGCAGAAAAATTAAGTCTAGAAAAGAGTATAGAAACTTTGCAAGAGTCAGCATTACAATTTCAAAAATCTTCTACTGAGTCTGTTGATTGGTTGGAAACACAATTAAGTCAATTGGTCAATATTTATAGGAATGAAGAAACCCTCTCTTATCAACCTTTGACCAATCAAAATATCTCTAACTCTATCAATTTGACCCATGACTCTTGTTGTTTTAGAAACCAAGATTCTCCTTTTTTAGAACAACCAATTGAAGATACATCACATCTAGAAAAGAGTATAGAAGTCTTACAAGAGTCCGCACTAAAATTTCAAAAATCTTCTACCGAGTCTATCAATAGATTAGAAACACAATTGAGTCAATTGGTTAGCATTTATAGGAATGAGGAAACTTTATCTTATCAACCTTTGACCAATTTAGCTATCCCTAACTCTATTGATTTGACTTAGGACTCTTGTCATTTTGAAAATCAAGATTCAATTTCAGCACACCCATTAGAACTTGTCCAAACTTCAAATCCCATTGACATTTTGGCAAGTTATTCTTTTCCTGAAATTGAACTTGAGCATGAATATGATCCTGAACTTTAATTTGATAATTTAATTTCACTTCCTGATTCAATATTGACTGAGGTGTTTTTACCTGACTTCAGGCCTTTTTCTGAGTCAGTATTGGATCCAGTGCCAGTCTATTGTGAGATTGAATCACCAACCTTTTATGATCATCATATTGAACTTGACCAATTTCATACTTTTGAAAGTCCTATTGATAAATTGGCAAGTTCTCATTTTTATGGAATTGAACTCAACGAGGAATGTCACTTTGATCCTCAAATTTGTGATTCAGTTCAAATTCCTGAATCAATATTGACTCCTGTTATGTTACCCAATTTGAGTAACATTTTAGAGTCAGTTTTGGTTCCCATACCTATCATTCTTGAACTAAAATCACTAACTTTAGAAAGTCACATTCCATCATGGGGAAATAAATGTGGACTTGAGCTTCAACTTCTTGATTTAGACCCACTTCCTAGACCAATCTCGACTCCCGAACCTCTACTTGATTTAAGTCTTTTTCCTGAGTCAATATTAGTTTCTGTATTTCCTGAGTCTAAATCAATTATTCCATTCTGGGACAAGGGTCTTGATAAATTTGACTCTGAAATTATTTTGAAAATTTGGAAATTAGACAGGGTTAAATTCTTAATAAAAATCATAAATATATACATCATTCTAGTGGGTTGTATTATAGAGGTCTCTAGTGGGTTCCTCCAGACTCCACGCAAGTTGGATTGGGCCGCATTTCGTGGACCAATCAGACCACCACCGGAACCACCACTTTGAGGTGATTTTTCCTTCCCTCTCTATTTGTTTCATGCATACATACATCACGATGCATTGAGGACAATGCATAAGATAAGTGTGAGGGAGGGTTTACTAACATAGAGTTTTTAGATTTTCTTTCTTTTACACTTCTTTTAGGATACTTTTAGAAATTTTTCCTTTTGTATAGGAATTTTCTCTTTCTTTAAAAACTTTTTGAAATAAGAGACAAAGTTTTGATCTATTTTTAAGAAAATTGAGATGGTTTTAGAAATTAAGGAAGCCTTAATGATGACATCTTAAACCTAGTCAAAATAATGAATCTTGTTTAAAATTATAGGCTAAGTAAGATAAATTGGAGAGATGTTTTATCTTGAATTTTTTGCCTTAGATAGTATGCACATCACACTTACATATTTTTGGGATGGAACAAAGACCTAAAATGTCATAAATAAAAAGAAAAAATATAACTAAAAAAACATCACTTTTTAAGCTGGATAACTATGCCTCAAGAAGCATGATTATTCACGCCTAACGGTGGTCAAAAGAAACAAATAATCCCCCTTAGTTTTGTGACCTTGTTTACTCGAGTCCTTAAACCCGAGAGATGTTTTCTCATCTGGTGCCCTAAAACCGTCTGGTCTGGGAGTCCGGTTATAGGCTCACTACATGGGTGAAGTAGAAAGCCTAAGAAAACTAAAGGAAGAAAAAAAGAAAAAATATATATATATGAATATAAATAAATGGCTTGATGGTTGGAGTTGAAATCCCAGAAATCTTCACATCATAAAGTGCATATTATCTAGGTTCTATGAAGGATAAAATATTCAATCCAATTTTGAATTTTTACCTTAAATTGAAGACAAGATCTTGCATAGAGACTAAGTTTAAGGAAGAATAATTTTTGGTGGACTTATGACCTTAGATCGCTTATATTTTTGCAAAAATATTTCATAAACTCGTCTCTCTTTCAAAATACATTTTCAAAATGCTAACATTTAACTTCTTTCTTTATGGATTTTGTGGGTGCAATCCGCTGAAAACCCTCAGGAGACAACACTCCTCCTCTAGGAGTAACCTAGAGGTTTAACGGCTTGTTGCACACGCTCAGTGCAATCGCATCACCTGCGAAAGTGGTGTAATAATATTCATAGTATAGTTTTTCTTTTCTTGTTTTACTCGGGACGAGCAAAAGATAAGTGTGGGGGTGTGTTTAGTCTACAATTTTACATTTTTATATCGCATTTTCCCACCGATTTATGAATAAAATGTCGGTCTAAACTGTGTTTTGGTCTCTCTTGCAGGTAAATCAAGAGTTCAAGGGCAAAGGAGTAATAAGAGCTTAATTAATTCTATTTTATGGTAATTAATTCCGGATTTCTTGGAGACCAAGTAAAGGAACATCTAAAAGATACGTCGAACCTAGACCTTTGCTCACGTCAGACGAATATTCGGGTGAAATTACTAGAAAAAGGATATACCAGGAAGATACTCGAAGTCTGATGCATCCCCGCACCAAAACCAGGGAGCTAGCTCCCCAGTTTGGCCGCGGATCTGCGGTCCTATGGTGGGGCCACACGTCGATTTTCGACGTGACCCCGTCTCGTCTTCCAGAATCCTCCTATGCTTATAAATGGCCCTGTAGTTGGCCAAAGCGCAAGCAGTTTTTAATTTTAGGAGAAGTTTTCATTTTTTAGGAAGGGTTTCTATGTTTTAGTGTAGTGCAGGTAGGTGTTCTTCATTTCATTTCTTTTGTATTTTTTTTCTTTTTAGATCATGTATTAGGGCTGAGAGATTCAGAGAGAGATAGAGAGGAATTAATGTAATAGATGATGACAATTTATGTAAAGGTACCTCCTTTCTTCTCTATTGTATCTTCCCAATCTTCTACATGATGCTTGGCTAACATTTCTTCTTCTCATGGCAATCTAACTACTAACCACTAACCATCTAACTACTTACTTGATAATCCACATGAATCTAATAGCCTCTACAAGGCCTTACTCTTGCAAGAGCCACTGATGGCTCATGATGATGGATTCTAACATTCTAACATTTCTAACACCTAACCCACTAACTTGCTAACTTGCAATGTCTTCTTTATTTAATGCTCACCTCTAACTGGTTTTGATGATTTAATAAGTAACTTGCAACTTGTTAGTGGTATGGATGTGTTGTTTGAATATAGAAGATCAATATTATGGGCCATACTTTGTATCGTCTCTTGAAGCCAAGGATTAATGATGGCGAAGAATCCATGTGAGGCAACTATCACTAAGAGGTTAGCATGGTTAGTGGATCAATTAGTAGTTAGTAGCCATGAGTTTTATTTTACTTTATTTGAAAATTATTTCCCAACTCTTTTTCTCATTTTTCTATCGATGTTTTCACCATCCTCTTAGTTCACCTTTATTTCATCTTCTTTTCTATTTTGTTTTTCAAACCACTTCTCTTTTGTTTTCACATTGCTTTCATCGCTCTCATCGCCTACCACATGCTTGATTTTTTTTCTTTTACCTTTTCTAGTTCTTTTAACAAAGAAGAATTTGTTAACATAACACTTGAATAGAGACTGTTAATGCTTCTATCGCCTCCCGTCCCTGTAAATTCGACCCGTTGAGCCAATGCTATAACGGAAGTATTGAGGGAACATTAGCACATACAAGCTTTTCGTTGATTTCATAATACACACATTTTTTGAATGCTAGTTTCGCCCCGAACAAAAAGTCTTTGCAAGATCTTGCAAAACAAGGATTATTGAAAGGTGCCGGGACCTACAAGCTGGAATTTTGTGAATATTATGTCATCGGAAAGAGGACCAAGGTGAAATTCGGCACAGTAATGTAGGATCGTTGAGATAAGGACTAATTGCGGAATTATCTCTTGTAGGCAACTATAGATCTGAAATAACTCAAGTCAACACAAATCTAAAACTAGAAGGATTAGCGTTAAGTAAATAAACAAAATAAATAACTTGCATGTAAAGGAAAACAAATCTCAGAAATTGACAAACGCAAACAAAGAGATTTATCCTGGTTCGGTCCTTGTGACCTACATCCAGTCCCCAAGCCACCCGCTTGAGATTTTCCTTTAACCTTGATCTTGCCACCCAAAATCAATACAACATGTACATCACTTGTCGAATCCCCTTCGCCAAATGTGTACACCTTCTCTTCTACCAAGAGAACACCTTTTACCTTTATACAACTGCCTCTACAACCAAGAAGCCTCTCGTGTACAATGGTCACCTTGTACAACTTGCCTCTTCAACCAAGAAGCCTCCCGTGTACAATGAACACTTTGAGAATTACAACTCTTTTCCTATAGCCTTGATACTGAATGTGTATGTGGACAAGGTACAGTATAGGAAACAAAAACTTCAGAGAATCTTCACAATGGAAATGTCTTTTGGTGAAGAACTGAAGTGGGAAAAACAGTTTTTAGGTTTTCAGATTTTTGGCTTTGGAAAACTGATAAAAACTCTTGGTAAATGTCCTTTGCAATAACTTCC
This sequence comes from Agave tequilana, assembly GCA_038442645.1. Classification (NCBI taxonomy): domain Eukaryota; kingdom Viridiplantae; phylum Streptophyta; class Magnoliopsida; order Asparagales; family Asparagaceae; genus Agave; species Agave tequilana. The sequence goes on from JAVJIF010006505.1 coordinate 128,989, forward strand.
CTATTTATAGCTGAAGACTAGGGTTAGTTAGGGAGTTATTGGAGCAATTTGAATCAAAGAAACGTTGAGATTCGTTGCAAAAAAGACCAGATAACGAAAACTGTCCAACAGTCAGAAACTGTCTATAGTCGACTAGGGTTCTGAGTTAGTCGACTAGACTAGGCAAAATTTCAACTATTAGTCGACTAGATTTAGCTATTAGTCGACTAGGTAGGTGGACGTTGGATGAACAGTTTTCTGGTTAACTACCTCAAGTCGACTGCAACTGCTTTATAGTCGACTGGGTCAAGTATTAGTCGACTAGGGACCAAGGGATAGTCGACTAGAAAAATGTATTAGTCGACTATAGTTGACTGTTGGTCGACTAATACACAAACAGAGAGTTGGTCTGTTTCAGGACACAGGATTAGTCGACTAATGGTTTGGGTCAAGTCGACTAGGCATGTTATTAGTCGACTTGGAAAATGTATAAGTCGACTAATGACATTGAAATGAGTGTGTTGTGTCAAGGCTTTTACATTCTACATCACAATTACAACCCACACTCTATCAACTCTCTTTAGAGCATCTTGATCATGTAGGACTCTTGATTCTTCATGTGTTAGAGCTCCACATGTCATGCGTCACAAACGTCTTCATCGAAACAGGTTCCAACATTCTCCCCCTTTTTGATGACGACGCTTTGTGTATGCACAAGTGCTCCCCCTGTAGAAAATATGTTAACTTTTCCTCCCCCTGCAGAAATGGGTTATAACAGATAAAGAAATATTTTGTTCTCCCCCTGCAACAAATATATTAGTATATATATACATAGTTGATCTTTATCAAATTTTTTATATTGTACCTGCAAGATAAACGTTAGTTGGTACCAAATATAAAAGATCATATCTAACCTTTAGGACTCCAAATCCATTTAGAATTTGGTTTCCACCTGTTAGTATATACATAATTGCAAGAATCACATATATCATGCATGTATGAAGCAATATATGTATTTTTATCATAAACATTTAAGTTCTTTAGAATCCATATAAACTTACTTTTCTTAGTCTTACTTTTTACAAAATAACTATATGGATGATTATAACATGAAGATTTTGCAATAAAATCAATACCATGATTATCATGTGACAAATTCTGAAAAGATAATAGATCATTTAATTTTTCTTTTCCTTTAATAAACTTAGTCACATTTTGCATAAGATCTTCATATTTCTTTTTGAAAACTAACATGTCTTATCTAATATAGAAATTCTATCATTCAAAGACTTAGTTTCCATTTTCAGAAAAATGTTTTCTTTTATAAACTTCTCATTTTCAGTTTTCAAGAATGATATGACATTTTCAGTTTCATCTTGTTGAGAATTTATAGAAGAACATGTAATGCATAAACAGAATTTTTCTGTAAAAGTTTCTCATTTTCTTTTAACAAAAATCTGTTTTTCAGTTTTTCATTTTTCAGATTCATAAATAACTCATTAAATGCATCAGAGAGTTCAGAAAACGATACCTCTTCATCTTCTATGGCCATGTAACATAAGTTAACATGTTCAGTGGATTCTTCTTCATCAGAAGATGAGGAATCACTATATTCTGAAGATGCTTCGTAGTTCTTCTTCTTTCTGAACTTCTTACTCTTGTACTTATCTTTCTTCTTGAGCAAAGGGCAATCCATCTTCATATGTCCTGGTTTATCACAATTAAAATACTTGAATTTATCTTGCTTAAGAAATTTCCTGAACTTCTTTGAGAGCATTGCCATCTCCTCTTCGTCATCATTGTCCGTGTCGGAAGATGCATAGAAGGCGAGTTCTTTCTTCTTTGAACGGTGTTGTCGTTCGTCCTTCTTCCTTTCTTCTAGCTGCACTTCATATGCCATTAGATTACCGATTAGGTTTTTTAATGTCATAGTTGAGAGATCATTCGCCTCTTCAATGGCGGTTGTCTTCTTCTCCCATTCTGGTGTGAGTGCACGAAGGATCTTTCGAACTCTTTCGACTTGGGTGTAGTCCTTTCCAAGGGATGTAAGAGTATTGGTGATGTCGGTGAATCTTGTAACCATTTCGGATATGATTTCATTCTCCTCTATTTTAAATAATTCAAACCTGTGAACAAGAACAGATATTTTAGATTCCTTAACTTTATTAGTGCCTTCGTGTGTTACCTGAAGAGTATGCCATATTGATGTGCAGAAGTTGCTGTTGAAACACGGTTGAACTCTTCTTTGGTAAGGGCACAGAACAAGGCATTCATTGCTTTTGCGTCAAGGTTCGCGTTCTTCTTTTGATCTTCACTCCAAGCGTTGTAGTTGGTTGTAGGCTTGGTGTACGATGCTTCTACGATGTTCCAAAGGTCGTAGTTGAGTGACTGCAAGTATATCTTCATTCTACACTTCCAATAGTTGTAGTTGGTTCCGTCAAATAGCGGTGGACGTTGTGTAGAATGACCTTCTTTGTATTGGGATGATGAAAAACTCCGTTGCCATCTTTGTTGTTGACTTGTATCCGCCCTGATATCAAATGTAGGATCAGAGCGTGTACTCCGGTTGATGAAGTAGGAATGTAGATGCCGGTTGATGACCCTCGCTCTGATACCAAATGTAGGAATTGGTATGGTTGTTACCTGTTGATGAACTTGGCTCTCCCTTGCTCTGATACCAAATGTAGGATCGTTGAGATAAGGACTAATTGCGGAATTATCTCTTGTAGGCAACTATAGATCTGAAATAACTCAAGTCAACACAAATCTAAAACTAGAAGGATTAGCGTTAAGTAAATAAACAAAATAAATAACTTGCATGTAAAGAAAAACAAATCTCAGAAATTGACAAACGCAAACAAAGAGATTTATCCTTGTTCGGTCCTTGTGACCTACATCCAGTCCCCAAGCCACCGCTTGAGATTTTCCTTTAACCTTGATCTTGCCACCCAAAATCAATACAACATGTACACCACTTGTTGAATCCCCTTCGCCAAATGTGTACACCTTCTCTTTCACCAAGAGAACACCTTTTACCTTTGTACAACTGCCTCTACAACCAAGAAGCCTCCCGTGTACAATGGTCACCTTGTACAACTTGCCTCTTCAATCAAGAAGCCTCTCGTGTGCAATGAATACTTTGAGAATTACAACTTTTTTCCTATAGCCTTGATACTGAATGTGTATGTGGACAAGGTACAGTATAGGAAACAAAAACTTCAGAGAATCTTCACAATGGAAATGTCTTTTGGTGAAGAACTGAAGTGGGAAAAACAGTTTTCAGGTTTTCAGATTTTTGGCTTTGGAAAACTGATAAAAACTCTTGGTAAATGTCCTTTGTAATAACTTCCCTATTTATAGCTAAAGACTAGGGTTAGTTAGGGAGTTATTGGAGCAATTTGAATCAAAGAAACGTTGAGATTCGTTGCAAAAAAGACCAGATAACGAAAACTGTCCAACAGTTAGAAACTGTCTATAGTCGACTAGGGTTCTGAGTTAGTCGACTAGACTAGGAAAAATTTCAACTATTAGTCGACTAGATTTAGCTATTAGTCGACTAGGTAGGTGGACGTTGGATGAACAGTTTTCTGGTTAACTACCTCAAGTCGACTGCAACTGCTTTATAGTCGACTGGGTCAAGTATTAGTCGACTAGGGACCAAGGGATAGTCGACTAGAAAAATATATTAGTCGACTATAGTTGACTGTTGGTCGACTAATACACAAACAGAGAGTTGGTCTGTTTCAGGACACAGGATTAGTCGACTAATGGTTTGGGTCAAGTCGACTAGGCATGTTATTAGTCGACTTGGAAAATGTATAAGTCGACTAATGACATTGAAATGAGTGTGTTGTGTCAAGGCTTTTACATTCTACATCACAATTACAACCCACACTCTATCAACTCTCTTTAGAGCATCTTGATCATGTAGGACTCTTGATTCTTCATGTGTTAGAGCTCCACATGTCATGCGTCACAAACGTCTTCATCGAAACAGGTTCCAACAAGTAACTCATTACACTAAGGGGATTCTAGATTATGTTCACACCAATATTTGGAGACCTACCAAGACTGCATCAATTAGAGGTAACCACTACTTTATGACTTTTATTGATGATTATTCTAAGCGATGTTGGGTACATACCATGAGCACGAGGGGGAAGTCCTAGAATTATTTGTGGAGTGGAAAAGGAATTTAGAGAGAAGTACGGGAAAAAAAATCAAGGTCCTCCATTCAGATAATGGAGGAGAATATAGGTCTGATCCTTTCCTTAAGCTATGTCGTGATGAGGGCATAGAAAGACACTTCACAGTTAGGGAAACACCGCAACAGAACGGGGTACCAAAATGGATGAACAGGACCTTGCTAGAGAAGATTTGTTGTATGTTATCTAATGCCAAATTATCGAAGAATTTTTGGGCTGAGACTTTGGCATATGCTTGCTATCTTGTTAACAGGTTGCCTTTGTCTACGATTGAAGAAAAAAAACTCCTCTAGAAGTTTAGTCTGAAAAAACTGCTCTTGATTATGATTCGCTAAGGGTATTTGGTTGTCCAGCCTACTATTCTGTTAAAGAAGATAAGTTAGACCCAAGAGCGAAGAAGGGATTGTTCATAGGATTCAAGAGAGGAATAAAAGGCTACAAAATCTGGATCCTAAGGACATAAAATTTATTTTCAACTGAAATGTCACATTTGATAAGGCTTCAATGTTGAAACCTATAATCTCTCGATAGGTGGAGATTGTCAAGAATAAAGAAGTATCGCAGCATGTGGAGAATGATGCTAATCCACCATCTCTAGAAAGTTCAGTATCTTTGAGGATCATATCTAAGGTGACACAAGGTAATGATCAAGTAGCCGAGATAGATGCTGATAATGAGGAGGATCAAGAACAGATCATGGGTGATGTTCCTGAATCCAGTGTAGTTAGAAGACCAAGAAGGAACACGCGTAAACCAAGTTGGCTCACTACAGATATGGTTGTCACTTACACTCTTTCGGTCGTTGAAGAGGCAATCACGTCCACATACAGGGAAGCTGAATCAGATCAGAATCAAAGATGTGGAAAGATGCCATAGAAGAAGAGAAAAATTCTCTATACAAAAACGACACTTGGGAACTCACAAAGTTGCCCAAAGGAAAGAAGGGAATTGGCTGTAAGTGAGTATATGCAAAGAAGCAGGAATCTCTAAAAGAAGATATGGTGTACTACAACGCCAGATTAGTAGAAAAAGGTTACGCACAAAGAGAAGAAATTGACTACAACGAGGTATTTTCCCCTGTTGTAAAGCATTCTTCAATTCGCATCCTATTGGCTCTGATAGCGCAGTATGAGTTGAACCTTGATCAACTCAATGTAAAGATCGCTTTTCTCCATGGCGATTTAGATGAAGAGATCTATATGTCTCAGCCGACGGGGTTCAAAATTATAGGAAAAGAAAATATGGTGTGCAAGCTGAAGAAATCGCTGTATGGATTAAAGCAATCCCCTAAACAATGGTACAAGCGTTTCGACAACTTCATCAGAGGAAAGATGTACACACATAACCATTATGACCTATGTGTATATTACAACAAGCTGCCTACAGGAGATTATATCTTTCTACTATTATATGTAGATGATATGCTTATTGCTTCAAAAATTAGATCCGCAATTGATGACCTGAAAAAGAACTTATCTTCTGAGTTTGAGATAAAAGATTTTGGTGAAGTAAAGAAGGTGATAGGCATGAAAATTGAACGAGACTGAAGGAGTGGCAAGGTGAGCTTAATACAAAAGGGTATTTGCAAAAGGTACTTCAGAGTTCAACATCGACAAGGATACGAAATCTGTAAGTATACCACTAGCTTCTCATTTCAAGTTAAAAGTCACTATGTCTCCAAAAACTGTTAAGAACGTGAGTATATGACTCGCGTATTATATGCTAGCGCAATTGGTAGTCTGATGTATACAATAGTGTACACGACTAGATTTATCACAAGCTGTCTCCATGATTAGTAGATACATGCATGATCCTGGAAAGGGTCATTGGGAGGTAGTGAAGTGGGTTCTACGGTACATTAAAGGTACCATAGATGTTGGATTGGTATTCGAGAAGGATTTCATTGGGAAGCAGGAATGTATCGGATATGTTGATTCCGATTATGCAGGAGACCTTGATAAACGCCGGTCCACAATGGGGTATGTATTCACATTATCTCAAGCACCGGTTAGTTGACGTTCTATTCTACAGTCTACCGTCGCATTGTCTACTACAGAGGTCGAGTACATGGCCATGACGGAGGCTATAACGGAGGCAATTTGGCTTCAAGGTTGCTCGATGACTTGAGGATTGAACAGGATCTGCTGAAAATCAATTGTGATAGTATGAGTGCTATCTATTTAGCAAAAAATCAGGTGTATCATGCAAGGACGAAGCACATAAATGTCAAGTTCTACTTTGTTTGGGAGATTCTTGATGATGGTGATATTGAGTTATTGAAGATTCACAGAAAGGAGAATCCCGTCGATATGCTTACTAAGCTGGTGTCAGGAGTAAAATTTACACATTGTAAAGCGTTGCTTCATATCCTTCATATCGCATGAGCTTGTTGGAGCTCATTTGGATGAACTACAAATGGCTTGATCCTTTGGGCAGGGTACGTAGGCAGGCACACTGGTGTAGCCACTTTCCAATCAACAGATCATATGCTGAGTTCGGCTTAGATTTGAGAAATCTTTTCTGAGGTGGAGAATTGTAGGAAGAGAGAGGTATGACAACGATCAGCCAAAGACGAAGACAATTTGTGACCGACAACATTTACCGGTCGACTGGCTGGTTGACCGGTGTGCACCAACGTGCACAGGCAGTAACGGTCGACCGCTCGGTCGACCGCAGCAGAAGGCCGGTCGACTGCACGGTCGACTGACAAGGCGTTGCTCTCGGGTTAGAGCGGTCGACCGATGCGGTTAACCGGGATTTGGGTCGATCGATCGGCCGGTCGACCGATAGACGGATCTTTCCAAATTGCGGATTTCTTTTCTGAATTGGAAACGAGTTCAATTGAGGTTTTCAATTCTTCTGGGTCTCCTTGGTTATAAATAAAGGGACAGAGTCCTCTTCATATGTATGCATGAAATTGTGTTGATTATTGGATCAATAAAGCACTCTCTCTTCCTTACCCCGAGGACGTAGGCAATTTGCCGAATCTTTTTAAATCTTGTGTTTTGTGTTCTTCCTATTGTTTTTTTTTTCTTGTCATTGGGTGGTACTTCTCTACTGCATCTGTAATTGAAGGGTTTCTCATTGATTGTTGATCTGCACACAACAGATCATTCCCCAATAATCTTATACCTGAGAAAAAAACAGCGGCTAGTTACAAACCTTTCAAGTTCTTCAATTATTGGCAGGATTGCAAGGGTTTCACAGAGCTACTATGATCAACCTGGTCTATATAAGTGGAGGGTTCCACATTATATTAGGTTAAATGCAAACTTAAAAGCCACATATATGCTTTGAATGACTGAAGGAAGGAATTTTTTGACACCCCTGAGAGCTATACCAAACGGATCAGTGTCCAAATGAATGAGTTCAAGACAAATTAGGCATTTGATCCCCTGAGTACTGATTTGCATAGAGCAGAAGTTGAGTTGCAGAATGAGCTGGGATATTGGTTAGCTAATGAAGAAAATCAGTTGAGGCAAAAAAGTAGACAGATTTGGATGCATCAAGGTGACAAAAATACTAAATTCTTCTACTCTAATGTTAAAATCAAGCAGGCCAGGAATAATATCAGGCACTTGATTAATGAAAAAGGTGAAGCTGTTACAGATCTAAATAAAATCAAAGTTGAAACTCCAGCTTTCTTTGAAAATTTATTCAATCAATCTTCATACTGGAATGTGTTTCCTGAGGTTTTTGTCAAAAGAAAATTAACAGCAGCAGCGGCAGCAGTTTGGTTGAGTAGGAATGTCACGAATGATGAAATCTAGGAAACTCTACATCAGATGCACCCAGACAAAGCCCCAGGTTCTGATGGCGTTAATGCTTATTTTTTCCAAAAAAAGAACTTGGATATTGTGGGTCCTGATGTCTGCAAAGCCATCCATTCTTTTTTCAACTCGGGCAGGATGTTAACAGAGGTAAATCACACTTTTGTCATATTAGGGCCTAAGTCTTCTAATGTAGTTCATTTAAGTGATTTTAGGCCTATTTCCCATTGCAACACTTTGTACAAGTTGATCTCTAAAATCCTAACTAACAGACTGCAAAAGACTATTGGAGAGCTTGTTTCAAATAATCAATGTGCATTTCTGCATGGGACGCTGATCAGTGATGTAACCTTGCGTGCACAAGGCTAGTGAAGGATTTCAACAACCCCATGGGAAGTAGACTTTGCCTTAAAGTGGAACTGCAGAAGGCTTTTGATACTATTAATAGAGCATTTCTCTACTTTATGTTTTCATTGTATGGGCTTCTCACATAGATGGATCAACTGGATTAAAGAGTGTCTTTCATCTGCTTCCTTTACTATAATGCTCAATGGCTCACCAACTGGAATAATTTCAAGAGCAATAGGGGTATAAGATAGGGTTGTCCCCTATCACCTTTCTCTTTGTTTTGACAATGGAGTTCTGGACTATTACTATGGATATCGCCATGGCTTCTGGGAGAAATAAACCTTCAAGAAAAAATGACAAGTTGATAATCTCCCATCTTTTATTTGCAGATGATATGCTTATTTTCAGTAAGGGAGATATACATTCAGCTGTAGGCATCTTTGAGTCTCTTCTAAAATTGCAGTTATATTCGGTCTGACTGTGAATAAGCAAAAACTAAGCTATTTTCTAGTAAAGGAAGCAAGAAAAAAGAAGATATTTCTTCTTTGTTGGGTGTACCTATAGATACCCTTCCTATTAGATATCTGGGACTTCCATTATCTTATGTTTATCGCAAGGCAAGGCATTATAGTGCCTTCATTGATAAGGTGAGGAGTAGAATAGATGAGTGGCAATTACATCTCCTATCTTTTGCCGGAAGAGTTGAGCTCATTAAGGGAATATTACATAATATGTTAAGTTATTGGATATTCTCTTTCAAAATGCCTAAATCAGTGAATAGAGAATTGGATAGAATATTTTCAAAGTTCATATGGAGAGGGAAAATGCATGGGTGGAACTGAAAAGACATTTGCAGGCCAAAATCAGAAGGGGGATTGGTAATCAGAAGAATTAGAGATATAATTTGGCATGTGGAATCAGGCTTGTTCAGGGAACTCACTATAAGCAAATTGGATGAAGCTGAATTTTCTAAAAGGCTCAATTTGAATCTAGCTAAGGCCAACATCACTGATTCTGGTACTTGGAAATGGATGTGCTTTATGAAAGATAGGGCTCTGCAGCATATGTTAAGGAAGCTGGGTAATGGAGAGACTACATTTTATTTTTTGATAGATGGTTGAATAATAGCACTGATACTCTGAAACACTTTTTGTGTGAGAGTCTCATTACTACTGAATTGCAAACCTGGAAAGTTTCTGATATGGTGGAAAGTGGTGATTGGGATTTAAGAAATCAGGTACCCAGCCAGTTTGGCACTTAGGGTCTGTTTGGTTGTCGTAACTAACCGTAATTCGTAGTTGTAATTGGTAAAGTCTTTTACAATTGTAAATAAGTTACATGTATGTAAATTTTACGGTATTTGGTTGGTAATATAAAATTGTTAAGTGGGAAAGTGTATTGTACTTTACGGTGTTTGGTTGTCGTAATGTATAAGTCGTAAGTGAAAAAGTTGACCACAAAATTAACTATTTGGTGATTTTAAAAGTTTTAATACTGCAAATAAATATTAAAAAAGTTAAATATTAAAAAAATTTAATATTAATATAAAAAAATAATACAAATTTGTATGACCACAAAATTAAATGTAACTGGGCTGTAAGTGAGTGGTAACTGAGTTGCAAGTGAGTGTTAGTTGAGTTACGTAAGTCTTTTACGAATTACGGTCCAAAAAAACCCCGTAATTATAATTGGGTAGTAAGTCATTTACGAATTACGGAGTTTTACGCGAAACAAACGGCCCAAAATCAGTTCCCAACCTGTGCCTATGTTGACATTTTCTGATACATGGTACTGGAACTATACATCAACTGGAGAACTCGGTTTCTGTTCAGCCTGGAATCTAGTTAGAGAGATACATCCTACATATCATTTTGCAGATATGATCTGGTATCCATCTCATAGCCCAAAGATGTTTGCATGCTTGCTCAGAGCTTTACACTCAAAACTGCTAACTAGGGACATGCTTGTATTCTTAGGAATTGTTGATACTTATATATGTGTTCTGTGTCACACATGTCAGGAAACAGTAGATCATCTGTTCTTCTCATGCCCTTTCTCTGCATATTTCTGGTCCCTCTGTAGATTGAAGTTGGGATTAAATTCTCCTATGGGACTCTCCAAGAAGAGACTCTGCTTCTACAGTCTAAATACAGACAGAAAATCAAATCAACAATCTTAGCTAAATTAGCTTTAGCTGCTTCCACTTGGCACATATGGAAGGAAAGAAATGCAAGAGTTTTTCAACTCAAAGAGAAGAACAAGGTTTTTGTGTTCAGAAGTCTATATGAAAATATCAGAATGTTGTTCAGAACTTGCAACTGGAAATCAGATACAAAGAGTGATATGAAAGTGGTTCTGTCAAATTGGAATGTATAGCTGGAAGATTGTTAGCTACTGGCAACATGGAAGGATTGTCTACACAAGTTAAAATGAAAGGTGACGGTTAGGGTCCTCTCCCGTACTTTTAATGAGTGTATACATACCCTTTTGCATGTTAAGCTAGTACACTGTATTTGAAAATGTTGGTGTTAATGATATTTTTCTTACTTTTCAAATACATACATACATATATATATATATATATATATATATATATATATATATATATATATATATATATATATATATATATATATCTATGAGAAAAATGTACCTCAGCCGCTAGCTGAGAGACTCTCTCAGCTGGTGGTAACGTGGCTGAATCTCTACCACAAATTTTCAGCGCAACACTATCATGGTCGCAGTTTTTTATGAGGACTGCGACCAGTCGCATATTTTTTTGTGAGGACTGCTATCATAGTTGCGGTATTTTCATGAAAACTGTGACCATGATCGCAGTATTTTTGTAGGGACTGCTGTCATGACTGCAGTCCTAATTCGACTCAGAAAATCTGAAATTTTTTAGGACTGCGACCAGATCACAGTAGACTGCGACCAAGTCACAGTGCAAGCTGAGAGAGTTATCTCAGCTGGCGGTTGAGATACAAATTGAAAGTGACCTAGAGGGGGGTGAATAGGTGACAAGCTATGTAATGCACAACAATGCGAAATTAAAACTAATTATGCAAACTAAAATCTATAATCCAAACACACAACGTATAACTAAAGAGTGTAGCCGAATTCCCAGTGTAGGGCTCTAAACTATCTCCTTAAAATTCCTCTAAATTAAGAGTTGAGGTACCACTATGATTCTCTTAGTTGAATAGAAGTGTGAGCAAATAATCCCAAGCATATAATAATTAAGCACAAGTATATCAAGCATAAAGATATGAATAATATAAACATGCAAGATATAAAGACAAGTAAGAGAAAGATGAGCAACCGCAAACACAGGAGATTTGTTTCGAGATTCGAGTACACTTACTCTACGTCCCTGCCTTCAACATTATGAAAGATTTCCACTATAATGATCCCTTAAGATCACTCAGTGCTGTAACACCTATAATGAGTTCACACTAGAGCTCTTGAACTCACAAGTCCCTCACTTATTCCTGGAAGAAAAATACAATACGAACTCACAAGTTCACTGAGACCGCACCTCTACAACACTCTCCAATATAAGGGGGTGGAACACTTGTGATCACTTCTCTTGATCACAGAAATAACTCTCACTAACAAAGCGCCTATAAGATAGATATGGCAATGAAAAGCTCAAACTTATTTGAAAAACTTGGATAGATTTGGAGGCGAAAAACTAAAGAAAGTTTTTGATAAAATCAAGAGATACACTTTTAAAAAACTCCTTTTGATTTGAAAATGAAAACACTAAAAATTTGCTTAGAAACTCTGGAGAAGAGCTCTAGAAAATAGCCTAAAAATCTTACCCAAAAATCTGGCCAAAAGTCTCTTTTATAAAGGCATCAGAAAACTAGCCATTGGGGCCAGATTGGCCTGTCAGTCGACCGGCCAGTTGACCGGCTTATGATTTTTAGGGTTACCGGTCGACCGCATTCAGGTTAAAGACCTATCGATCGATTGGTCAGTCGACTGAGGAAAGAACCAGAGAGCACTGCTCTCTGGCCGGTCGACTGCTCGGTCGACCGGGGCCAGATCAAGAGAGTAAACTCTCTGAATCGATCAACCACCCTGTCGACCGGCCCTCAAACCAGGCTTGGGCACTTGGCTGTGCACATCGGTCGACCGACTTCTGGTTCGGTCGACTGCCAGAAGCACAAGTCTAAGTTTTAAAGGGATTAAAACTTTATTTTTTAAAATCCTATAAAATCCCATAAAATCACATAAAATTCACAAAATAAGTTCATTGAAATACTTTAAAGTATAAATATGTGTGATAAAAAAATCAGCACATATTACAAACTTTTTGAACCATTTTTGTGATATAAAAATTAAGTTTTAAACTAAAAACCCGTATTTTTCAAAATTAACTTTGAAATGAGAAACAAAATTTTTTCAAAACTTACTCAAATACAAAAATAAGATAATTAATACTCATTTGAAGCATAGTGTGTATGAATATGATCCAATAAACATATAAGATGAAATATCTAGCTTTGACAATTAAGCTCAAACTAAGTTTTGATAAATACACAACTTAAAACCATGAAGTAGAAACATCAAAATACGTTTTTCTAAATATTTGAATCATCAATATATATGGATGAAATCTAAAACACAGATAAATTATATAAACTTGTTTTGATGAAATCTAATCATGAAACATAAGGATGTATGCTTTGAAGCTCAAACTCAAAACGGTATTTTCTAAAATCAAAATTATTCTTATGAAAATACTATATAAATTTTATGTGTGTATATATGAGCTTGAGCAATTCACAACTAATCTATCATTTACATTTTATCTAAAACACAAAATCTTAACACTTACAAAATTAGAATCAAGTCTAAAAATCTTCTTCTCTATCTTGACTCGGTCCAAACCTTAATCCAAAGCGCTAGAATTCTCTTGAGTATTTGATGTGATCTTGGAGCGCTAGATCTTGAATCAACACGTGCTAGCTTCAAAACTTGACTTCGAATCTTTTGTTGAAACTAAACAGCGACTAAAATCTTGATCAAATTTCTGAAACTATATAAATACAAGATCTTAGTACTATAACTACATGAGTTAATCATCATCAAAACTAGAGTAATGGGCCTTTGGGCTAACACAGATACCTATATATATACTATCATTCTCTCTCTATATATATATAGTGTTAGACTACAAAATAAATATTTATTTTTGGGTTCAACTCTACACAGTTCAACTCCCATGTTTCGGTATTCAAATGTAAGATCCACTCCGTTGAAGTTGATCTACATTATTTGAAGTCTCTAAAAATAAAAAAATATGCCATTTGAATACTTTTTTCTTAGCCATCAAGTAGGCGCAAAACGGACGGTCAAAAGTGGCATATTGCTTAGATCTACTTCTTTAGACATAAATTTTCAATCCGACTATTTCATCATGATCTAAACACTTAAAACCCTCACACACACACACACACACTAATTTATGTTAGATTTTAAATATTCTACACCGTTAAACTAGCCAACTCACTACTTTCGCCGTTCGTTTGCGCCCACTTGATTTATGAGCAAAAAGTATTCAAATGGTATGATTTTTTATTTTTAAAGACTTCAAAGAATATACATCAACTTTAACGGAGTGGATCTTACATTTGGATGCCAGAACATGGATTTGAATCATGTAGAGATGGACCCAAAAATAAACATTTATTTTATAGTCCAACTCATATATATATATATACGTATATATATATATATATGTACATATATATGATAGAGTTACAATACACGTAGGTGTAACTAAGTTAAGTTACACATACCTCTTTCTACTACACATAAAATAATTATTAAACACCTTGTGGGGATCACTCACCCTAATTTTTGTTTGAATCTCACCAATCAAATATATATATATATATAATATATATATATATATATATATATATATATATATATATATATATATATATATATATATATATATATATATATATATATATATATATATATAGGGTAAGGTTATAATACACTTAGGTGTAACTAAGTTAAATTTTCAACTTTTAACAAATCATATTTTTCAAGAAATTTTGACAAAACATAATAAGATCATCATATGACATATCATCATTTTCATCAAGCTCGAATTTTGAATTTACCTCAAAAGGGTCATCCTTTTAGACAATGTAGCACATGTCAGATGTAACACTTCCTTCATTCGAGTCTCTCTCCTTGTTATTTTATATTTGTTCTCTAAGAGATTAAAGTGGTCCATACTACAAAAACTAAATTAAAGTTAGAAATCTTAAATAGATAATCATCATTTAGGGTTAACTTTAAAGTATGAACGAATTTTGTATTAACCTCATGATAATTGCAATTTACAATATATGATTTTTTAGTAGTGGCAAGATAAACGTATATACCAAGGGCTTTAAGATACATAAACATCTTAACTTTTCAATTTTGAAAGTTCAGAATATCAAACATGAGAGGTGCAAGAAAATCCACATGTGTGTAAATAAATAATGTGATTAGCAAATTAAGAATCTTTAACTCTAAGTTGTTAAACTCAAATCAAGAACACCAGCTCTGATGCCACTTGCAATCATCTAGAGGGGGTGAATAGGGGATGTGCTAATCAAATGCGAAAAATAAAACTTTTACGCTAGCTAAAACTAATAAATAATAGATAACCAAAGAGTGAAGTCGAATTTCTGGTGAAGGGCTCTAGAACTTCTCCTCAAGATTCCTCTTGATTAAGAGTTGAGGCGTTTCAATAGCTCTCTTGATTCAAATAAATGTAAATCCAATAAACTATATCAAGCATATAAAGATGTGAACAATATGAGCATGTAAGATATCAAAACACAAGTGAGAAAAGAGATAGATAAGCAATTACAAACACGAGAGAATAGTTTTGAGGTTCGATCCACTTGCTCTACATCCCCATCTTTACCGTAATGAAGGATTTTCACTAAAATAGATCGTGCAAGATCACTCAATGCCGCAACACCTACAAGGTTCTCTCAAGAACTCTTAAACTCGCAAGTCCCTCATTTGTTCCCGTAAGAACAACAACACACACGAATAAGCTCGTCGAGGACGCAACCTCCAACTTCTTCTCAAAAATAAGGTAGAATACTTGGTGATCAACTTCTTGATCACAAACAAAACTCTTCTCACAAACAAGAATCATATAGGATAGATTTAGTAATGAGAGGCTCAAGCTTATTGATTGAGCCAAATCTGCACAAAAAAATACCGCGTTTAGAGAATGCTAGGTCCTCAATGCTATCGCTATAGCAAGTGATTATGTGGGTCGTGATCCACAGAGAGGTACTTCAATGGAAGCAATTAAGTAAGTTTCTTCTTTTAATTTACCAAAAAAAGTTAATACTTATCTTCTCAGTTTTATAAAAAGAAAATAAAAATATTAAGTTAAGTTAAGAAGAAGATGATAGAAGAAGATAGTGTTGTTGTTTAGATTACTAAGTTAAAAAGAAAGAAAATAAACAAGAAAAGAAAGAACATACCTTGGAGTAATTAAAGAAAAGCAAGCGATCAATTAAGTTGAGTAACGATAAAGAGAAGTGGGATAATTTCTTTGGCTGTCACTCTCAATATAATTATATTTAAGGAAGATTATATCTAGTGTCACTCTAAAAATAATTTCTCGTCTTTTATCTGTCATGAAACTCTCCCTAATCCAAGCTATATAGGAGGCATGATTAAAAAGAAAGTATAAAAGAAGCAAATAAAAGTAAATAAAGCAACTAAAGCAAACAAAAAAAATAAAATTGAAAAGAACAGAAGAACCTTTATTGAAGCTATCACCATAATTACAGGCACTCTGTCTTCTTTCTACAATTTTTCTCTCAAATTGAGAATATAATGGATGAAGAAGAATCCTAATTCTAAAACTTTCCCCAGAGTTGTGTTGTGGAGTCCTTCCCTCTGTAGTTGTGCTGAGAAGATGATGTTTTCCCTATGCTCTACCCTATTATTTATAGTAGAAGTAGTGGATAGACTCCTGATAGAAATTGGACACCCATCAAGAGATATATAGATAATATTCAATCTCTTAACTTGGGGAGCAACTATTTCTAAATTGAATCCTCCCCTTACATCCAAACTTTATTTTATTTATACAAAATTTTATGTAAAAATTCAATTCTTATCTGCAGCTTATTGGCGTGTTGATTACTGAATATGACTTATCAAATGATAGAATTAAAACAGTAATTAATATAAGAATTACAGCTCTTTAAGGCCTCTTCTGGAACATCTTGTATCATTAAATTTAAGTTTTTGTAGCGAATGTTATGCTAAAAATGCTAAAAGGTATGCAGTCTGAATCTGAGTTTGAATTCTCCCTTTTTATTTTTGACTTCAAGTTTAAACAACTTGAATTTATGTTAATTTTCTCCTTTATCTCCAATTAGTATTAGAATTATCTTTGAATTTCTTTGTCTTGTTGGGTTTTTTAGCTTCTTTTTAATCTTTTGGGCTTCTTTTCTTTTAATTATAGAGCCTACATATTACTAAGCAAAAATATAATTACATTGCATCATTTTATAAAAATAAATATGAAAATATGATTAAAAATATGCACATTTGATAAACAATCACACCCCCATACTTATTTTTTTGCCCATCCTCTAGCAAATAAAAAATGAAACCAACCTGACCTAACTCACTTTCATAGGAATCACTGTTGCACTTAGCACGTGCAGCAAGCCGTTAAAGCTCTAGGTTACCCCTAGAAGATGAGTTTTGTCTCCTGAGAGTTTTCAGTGGATTACACTAACAAAATTCATAAAGAAAAAAATAAAGTGTTAGTATTTTTGAAAATGTCTTTTGAAAGAAAACAAATATTTGAAGTATTTTTGGAAGAATTAAGCAATCTATAAGTCTTTGAATTATCAAAATCATTCATTCTTAAATTTAGTCTTTATTCAAAAACTTGTTAACAATCAAGATAAGGAGTCAAAATGTATTTCTCATATAGTCTATTATTTTACCTTAAGTTGTATGCATCTTTGTGACGTGAATATTTTGACTAAGGGGTTTTCAACTCTAACTCTTTTGCCTTATTATTATTAATTTTTCATTTATGGCGATAATATCCCTGATCTCTATTAGACTTTCTAATTCGCTCATGTAACAACCTTAGTCGGTGACTCCCAAATTAGACGGTTTTAGGGCACCGGGTGAGAAAACACCCCAAGGATTTAGAACTCAAGCAAATAAGGCCACAAAACTAAGGATTTTTATTTATATGAACCACTTTTAGGCGTGAATACTTATGCTTTATGAGACATAAATACCCAGCTTAATAAGAAGATGTTTATATAATATTTTTTATAAGGCGTAAGAATCTTTATTTTAGAACCCTAAGTGTGTAAGTGTATAAAGTATGCATATTTCATTAAGGTAAAAATTAACTTTAAATTACTTTTTCAACCTTTCTTCCTAACCTCAAAATCAAACAAATATTTCATTTTGACCAAGTATAAGAAATCCTAATTATGATCCTCTTATTCCTTAAAATTAACTTAATTTCTTATAAAAAATAAGTCAAAGTATTATTTTTATTTTCAAAAAGTTTTTAAAGAAAGGATTATTTTTTTAGTAAAGTTAGTATGTTAGTAAAACCTCCCCACATCTGACTCATGTATTGTCCTCAATGTATGAATGAAATGCAATAATACATGAAAAAGGAGAAAAGAAAGAAAAATTGTCACCTTAAGGTGGTGGTTCCAGTGGTGGCTCATTGGGCAAGCGTTTCTACCCAATCTAGATATTGTAGATTTTTATGAAACCCACCTTTTATGACCTCTTCCTATTAACATTTTTATATTCCCCACTATGAATAGGATCATGCAAGATCCTAACATGAAATTTTTCCTAGTTATATGATCAATCTTGGGATATCATCACGAAGTCATATTAATCTAAATCTTAGTCCAATAAAAGAATGTGATTTTGGGGAATGGATGATTTGGGCTCAACAATAAAAGGAATAGGAACCGATGCTGACTCAAAAATAAAACTCAAATCAAGTTTAGGTTCGAGAGTCGGAGTTGGTTCAAGAGTTTGGTCCAAATCAAAAATTGAATTTCACATTTATTTTCCAACAATGGAATGTGACTATCCAAAATAGGTGGTTCATGTTCAAACTCTATAGTGATAGGAACCAGTGTTGGCTTCGGAGTTCGGTCCAAATAGGATAAGGTTATCGGGATCAGCACAGATTCAAAAAGTGGAACTGAATCACAACATTAAGAATCGATGTCACATTCATCTTCAAGTTCAATCTCATTGAAATGAAAACTTGCCAATTTGTCAATGAGTTAATATTGGTCAAGTTTAAAGTTTTGTGGTAAAATTGAATCTTGATTAAAATTTTCAAGATACCATGATTCTTCGTCAATATGGCTAGAAAAATCAGGACTGGTCAAAAATATGTTAGATAGAGTTTCCACATTCCTATCATTAATTGTGTTGACCAAATGACTTACTTTTGCTTCTAGTTATTGGGAGATTGGGTAATATTATTTCTGAACTGAATCAGGTCTTTCGTACTATTTTCTAAGTCAATAGATTCTTCTTACTGTGTTTGGACTTGAAAATTAGAGTAAGGATCTTGGATTTGGGAATTGTTTGGGAGCATTGAGTTCAATTGAATTGCACTTGTCGTGTGGACTCAAGGAAGGCTTCAAAAGTCTTTTCTAAAGAAGATTTTTCTTCATAGGTTGGTCTTGGTATGGAGTATATGAAGCTATTTGTTGGTAAGGTTGTTAATAGTAAGACTCAAGGGGAGTTGTATCCCCACTGACTCGGTGAAGAGTAATGATGATTATCTCATTCTTGGTCATAGTACTAGGATTGGGGCATATATTGATTCGAATAAGATCAATCTGGCACACTTGATCGGTTAAAGTTATGTAATGCCGGGTTAGTAATATCCGATTGAAAGAGGTTGGGGTGAAATATTGATCACTATATGCAGTAAAAAAATTATAATTATAATCCATATCACAAAGATATCACAAACAAAAACAAACAAATAACAAATAAAAGAAAGAAAAATCTAGCCTAAGTTAGAGTATATCTTTAGACTTTGACAAATCCTAACTGTTGATTATTCACAGGAGGTATATTGTCGAACCTGACCACAAGTTAATTGGCAAAGTAGGGGCAAGATCAATGGGAGTATCCGTTCTTAAAATAACAGGCCTACGGGCCTAATTATGTCAAACCATCATCCTTCGGGGTTTTGCCCCTCAATCCCCAACCTTTGACATTGATTTGCTAAGAGTCAACTTCTAACAACTTTCCGCTTAGGACAATCCTATTTGAGTTCGAGATGTCCCTAGGGCCAATGTCTACTTAATTTTAAGTTAGGCGGGATTAGTGAGTGAAGAGATGATTTTTGGGCTAAAAAAGGGTAATGACTTCCCCTACCTTATCTTGTTTAAAGATATAGCCTTAATCTTTTTAGTGAAGTGAACAACTATAAAGCAATAGGTAATACTCAAGTAATATGAATCACTCAAAATATATTTCTAAACTATATACAATGAACATATACCTTTGCTCCAACACTCTTCAACAGTAATGTAAAGAAACGAAATAAACAGATGCCCTAATATGCAAGAGTCTAAACGTTTTTTAGCATTTACAACGCAACAAGTTACTGTTGATTTAAAAATAATATATATAATGATCTAAATCTGAAGACTAATTGCAGCAAAGGATAAAACTTTGAATTTCAGACAACCTGCAAGAAGGCAGGTTAGTAGTCCTTCCACAATTACTGTGCAAACGCGGCTGCAACAAAATTATGGTGCCCTGATCTCTGCTTTCTAGAGCAGAGGCTCAAGGTAGCAATATATCCGCTATAACTCTTTATTTCTGATAGTAGCCCTTATTTACCATAACAGAGAAGAAAAAGGGATTAAGTCGTTAAAGTAAATCAAAAAGGAAAAAACTTACCATCCCTCCTCGACAACGGCGCCAAAATTATGATCGAGCAAAACCTGCACAAAAAAATACCACGTTTAGAGAAGTGCTAGGTCCTCAATGCTACCGCTATAGCAAGTGATTTATGTGGGTCATGATCCACAAGGAGGAACAACGATAGCAGACATTAAATAAGTTTCTTCTTTTAATTTACCAAAAGCAAGTTAATACTTATATCTTAATTTTATAAAAAAATAAAATTATTAAGTTAAGTTAAGAAGAAGATGATAGAAGATCGTATTGTTGTTTAGATTACTAAGTTAAAAAGAAAGAAAATAAACAAGAGAAGAAAGAACATACCTTAGAGTAATTAAAGGAAAACAAGCGATCAATTAAGTTGAGTGCAATGAAGAGAAGTGGGATAGTTTCATTGGCTGTCACTCTCAATATAACTATCTTTAAGAAAGATTATATCTAATGTTACTCTAAAGATAATTTCTCCTCTCTTATTTGTCATGAAACTCTCCCTAATCCAAGCTATAAAGGAGGCATGATTAAAAAAAAGCATAAAAGAAGAAAATAAAAGTAAATAAATTAACTAAAGCAAACAAAAGAATTAAATTGAAAAGAACAGAAGAACCTTTATTGAAGTTATCACCATCAATTACAAGCACTTCATCTTCTCTCTACAATTTTTCTCTCAAACTGAAAATACAATGGACAAAATTGAATCCTAACCTTAAAACTTTCTCCGGAGTTGCGCTGTGGAGTCCTCCCCTCCGGAATTGTGTTGAGAACAAGATGTTTTTCCTATGCTCTACCCCTCTAGTTATAGTAGAAGTAGTGGATAGACTCCTGGGAGAAGTTGTGTATCCATCAAGAGATATATCTTCATAATTTGAATTTGAAATTTAGATATTGAGATAATATCCTATCTCTTAACTTGGGGAGCAAGCTATTTCTGAATTCGAATCCTCCACTTATCTCCAAACTTGATTTGATTTATCTAGAATTTTATGTGAAAATTCAATTCTGATCTGCAGCTTATTGGCGTGTTGATTACTTAATATGACTTATCAAATGACAAAATTGAAAACAGTGATCAATATAAAAATTACAACTCTTTAAGGCCTCTTTCTAGAACATCTTGAATCATCAAATTTGAGTTTTTGTAGTGAATGTTATGCTCAAAATGGTAAAAGGTATACAGTCTGAATCTGAGTTTGAATTCTCCCTTTTTATCTTTGACTTGGAGTTTAAACAACTTGAATTTAAGTTGATTTTCTCTTTTATCTCTAATTAGTATTAGAATTGTCTCTGAATTTCTTATTTTGTTAGACTATTAGGCTTCTTTTTAATCTTTTGGGCTTCTTTTCTTTTAATTATAGAGGCATGCACATTACTAAGAAAAAATATAATTACATAACATCATTTTATAAAAATAAATATGAAAATATAATTAAAAATATGCACATTTGATGAACAATCACTTTTGTGAGAAAAGTAGATAGATTTCGAAGTGAAAAGCTCAAGAATTGTTTTTTGAAAACTCAAGAGAAGCACTCTTGAAAACTCTCTTTTTATATGGATTTGAAGCTCAAAACCTTGTTGAGAAAACACTATTGAGGTTGGGAAAATAAACTCAAAAAATTTTTGTGAAAAATCAGGCCAAACAATCCCTTTCAAGCACAGGCTAAACCAGCTTGTTGGTCGACCGGGCGGTCGGTCGCCAATGATAAAAACTATGACCGTGGGGTTTATCGGTCCACCGATGATCGACCGTTGCCAACATCCAGAAAGTTTTGCTCTCTGATGGTCGACCGCTCGATCGATCGAAATAAACATAGAGAACTGAGTCTCTTTATAGGCGACCGGTCAGTGGACCAATATGCACAGCCCTTAGGCATGTGCATATGGTCGACAGGGCGGTCGACCGGGCTTAGCCTAAAACTATATATAAAGTATTTTTAAACATCTTTTCAAATCTAATTAAATTCCAATAAATATCAATAAATGCCATAAAAATAAGTTCATGTAAATATATTAAAGTATAAATATGTGTGATAAAAAATCAACACGTATTACAAAATGTGAACTTGTTTTTGAGATAAAGATTTCACTTTTGAAACAAAATCGTATTTTCTTAAAACTAAACTTAACTTATCAAAATAAGTTTCTTAAATACTATAGAGCTCTAATATATATAGATATAATCCAACACATATACCAAACTATAAAAACTTATTCTTTTGAGATATAAGCCATGAAAATACAAGATATAAGTTTAAACTATAAAGGTAGAATTTTTCAAAACGATATAGTTAAACTCAAACTTCTTGAAAATCAAAACATCAAACTATTATTCTTGAAAACTAATATGAAACTTTGGTGTGTGTGAAAGTATGTAAGCTTGAGCAATCAAAACTAATCTATTCTTTAACATAAATTTTAAACTTATAAACTCTTGACTCAAGTCTTCTCTTGAAAAATCTTCTTCTTCATCTTGACTTGATCCAAACATGATTCATGTAGAGTTAGACTTCTCCTTGAGTACTTGATGTGTTCTTTATACTTGAGCACTTGAATCAACTTGTATAAGCTTCAAAACTTGACTATGAATTTTTTCTTGAAACTAAACACCAACTAAGATCTTGATTGAATATATGAAACTTAATAACAAAAGATTATTAATATTATAACTTGCCTATCCCAGGCTTGGTGTAGAGATTTTTTTTTTTTTGCTATTTGCGGCTGCAGTGGTTGTTATTGCTAGTGCTGACAGAGGGGCTTTGACTGTCTGTTGAGCTGGTGACAACCATCATGGAGCTCAGCTGAATTCCTTCGCAACCTAATGGCTCTTCGGTTGACATCAGACACCTGAAAGGTGGAGCTCTACTGTGTAGTTTCTCAATCTTCATCGCTTTGTTAGGCTTCATCAACGGAGAACATATCGTGAAAAATCACGCGTTCTAAGATGGGGTATTTTAGGTCGCTGATGCACTTTGCCGTTTGTTCTTCTGTCATGGATAGATCACATTGTGAGGAAAAGCGCGAAAGATCTCCTATGTCTATGCTACAACAGTCTTTATATCTTATTTGCAATGTTCAAACTAATTGTAAAGGATTTGTTGTTAGTTGGGTAGAAGGAAACTACTTTGTAAAAAGTTGCGTCATGCGTCTCCTTGTCATCACGGATAGCTTTCCTTGGCACCTCCTCTTCAAACATGTGGCTGCTCCTCATTTGAGCTTGTACGCCATGAATTTGATATGCTTCCCCTCAAAGACGTAAACCATGTCGAATAATTTCTCTACTTAATAAATCCAGTCCAAGAAGGATTCGATATCAAGGTTCCTATTAAAGAAAGGAATCTTGATCTTCATTCTATACTCGTTAGGACTTGAGTCGCCTCTTCTCCTATCATGATTAGGAAAAAATTCTCCTCTCCTATTGGAATTAGGATTGGCCATCTGCCTATGGCCTCACCCATAGTCCGTCCTTCCATTATAAGCCTCATCGTCAAAGTCATCTTCTTGATGAAAGTTGTTGTTCAATTCTTCCTCCTCATTGAAAAGATCTTCGATTTGAAAATTCCGTAGGGGATGTCTCGGTGGTAGGGATGGTTTTCATGCTTGTTCGTGAAGTATCAATGTTTGTCGTTGTGGTGGTGGTCATTGGAGGGGATTTTGTTGTGGTGCAAGTTGTGGATGAGGATTACCTAATGAACAATCTCACTCACTTTTGTACGTACCATCTACTAGGTCTCGGTCATCGATTTTGAAAGATATCCTCTCGATTGCTTGGGCCATGTGATCAAAAGTTGATTTGATGGTGGTGATGTCTCTTTCAACAATGTCTACTCTTGCGGAAAGTCTTTGCTGTTCGTCGTCATTTTTTGCCATCGTCAGAATGTTGCCGAAGCTCTTATGCCACTTGACGCGGAGTGGGGAAGCGAAAGATGCTGACTAGATCTCATTGTAGTGCCAACGAACTCTGGAGGGAACCTTCAAGTAGGAATGTACTCGAATCCATGAGCAACATACTCGAATCCACAAGCAACTTACTCGAATCAATGAGCAATTTAAGATGAACTCAAAGTTTATTAATAAAAAATTAATGCCAAAATAAAGAATACAAGGGTCTTTTATAGGCTTAAAAAGAGTCTTAATCTAACTATGTAATCTAAATTCAAAATAAAAAAATATAAAATCAATCAGAGTCCAATTTGGACCTAAAATCCAAATCCTAAACAAACTCAGAAATAGAATTGGGCTAATACGCATCTGATTTGTCTTCTGTCCCTTCGACCGGGTAGCTAACCGGGCGACTGGCTTCTTTTACTCTCTGCTATATCATAGTTGGTAGTGATGTCTTTAGCTGGGTTTCTCGGTCGACTGGGTGGTTGACTGAAACATAAGCTTGGTTCCTGGTTGAGTTTCGATTTGTGGTTCTGCCTTCCTACATCACAAATTTTGTTATAATTCACACAATATAATCTAATATGAACATTGA
Organism: Agave tequilana; assembly: GCA_038442645.1. Lineage (NCBI taxonomy): Eukaryota > Viridiplantae > Streptophyta > Magnoliopsida > Asparagales > Asparagaceae > Agave > Agave tequilana. Next base: position 153,756 of record JAVJIF010006505.1, read on the forward strand.
GAAAAGCCCATGGAAACCGTTTTGTCACACCCTGCTTCCTAAAATAAGGAGTATGGGTACATGATGATGGCCAGCAGATACTCACGAAGAGGGAAATCTCTTCCGTGAATACCTTACATTATAGTAATGGAGCAAAATTCTCGCACACATATACAAAATGACAACCAGAAGTTTCATTTTCACATAAAAGATATACATCTACAATAGTTTTTGTCTAGATACAAGATTGTAAAGATAACAAAGTAGAAATAAAAGAAGATACAATTTTAGCATCGGGACATCATAACGAGACAAAATACCAAAATACATAATATAAGAAACTTCAGACTCACGCATAGTAATCTCTTGGGTTCCTTCGAACAGTGGCTCGTCAGTCTCCTTGAGCTCTTTATGCTGAAAAATCAAGGTCCATCAGAAGCGGACCAGCAAGTGCACATACAAAAAGAGGAAACAATAATATGAAAATGTGAAAGTAAAAGACCAACATAAATAGAGCATTGGAATCAATGAATTATAATTTGACGGTAATATAAACTGACAGGGAAGATACTAATGAGAGTAACAGAACACTAGATCAGATGAAATAAGGTCATGTATGTATACTATGACATGTATATAATGATCATAAAGCACTCTGGATGAGTAATGTCAAATATCATAATCATCAGATCTCAAGATCACAAGATGACAAGTTAAGAACAATATGGCAAGTGCAGGAATATCATGTAGTCAAGATTATCCATGTCACAAATGATAATTAAAAGTGTAGTATGTTTTATTATCCTAACTAATGCAGTTATCATGTGCCCTATCCCACAGAACTACACATCAAACAAGTGATGCGTTAGTGGATCCTGATAGCAGGGAGAAATAATTCACTGTACTCAAGTATCATGTAACATGTAATAACAGGGGCGCGCATAAATAATAAGATTACGTGTGAAATCCAAACCCACAAGGGGTCACCCTTCCAAGCACACTTCCCTCGATTTCTCCTGCTACAGTTACCCCCAGGAATCCTGGCTTGGTTATTTTTATTAATCAATGTAAGTGCAAGATAATGTGTGACTCAGCATGACAGGATTAGGGATCAGTATCAAAAGAATCAATGTCAAATAGTGATTATAATACATATCAAAATTTCAGGAAAATAGAACACGTGGCAACATCGAGTGACAAATGCATAATAGTATAAGTGATGCCAGTGTATTAGGATGTAGTCATAATCATAAAATAGTAATCATGACATAGGGCGACGTCAACTTACTTGCACAATATTTACTAATTTATAATTATACTTGAATGATCATTTATGTAGCAAACATCATATGCATGCATATCTTACAATACACGTGATCAAGGAAGGATATGGGTCAGAAAGAAAATTATAAACTAACAAAGGAACACAAAGGAGAGAGAGTATGTATACTTGCCTGATGTCGTTAGAATCTGAATTCCCATAACTGCAACTGGCTCTGGGTAAAATTCGCCGTCTAAATATTGTGTGAATTAATTAGAGAATTTGAAATACACCTAAAGGGGGTGAATAAATGTACAAACTAATCTAATGACAAATAATGCGGAATTAAAAACTACTTATGCAAATTAAAGCTATTAAGCCAACACACAAAGTATAACATAAGAGTGTAGCCGAATTTTTGGTGAAGGGCTCTAGACTATCTCCTCAAGATTCCTCTAGATTAAGAGTTGAGCTACCATTATGGCTCTCTTAGGTTGAATACAAGTGTGAGCAAACAATCCCAAGTATATATCAATTGAGCACAAGATATATCAATCATATAAAGAGATAAACAATATAAGCATGCAAGATATATAAACACAAGTGAGAGAGAGAGATGAGCAATCACAAACACAGGAGAATCCTTTCGAGGTTCGAGCACCCTTGGTCTACGTCCCCGCCTTCAACACTATGAAGGATTTTCACTATAACGATCCCGCAAGATCACTCTGTGCTGCAACCTACAACGAGTTCACACTAGAACTCTTGAACTCACAAATTCCTCTCTTGTTCCCACAAGAACAACACACGTAAGCACACTAGCTTGCCGAGGCCGCACCTCTACACCAAGCTCCCACAAGAACTCGTTACAACACGAGCCCACAAGTTCGCCTCTTCAAATACAAAAATGAACACTTGGTGATCTCTACACTTGGATTACCAAAAACACTCTCACAACAAAGATCCCTAGAGGATTAATATAGCAATGGAAAGCTCAAGTTTGTGTGAGAAAAATAAGATAGAGTTATGGTGGAAAACTCAAGAAATCTCTTTTAAAAACACTATTAAAAAGTCTCCCTTTGATATAGAAGTTTTAGCCCAAAAATAAGTGGACAAAAATCCTAAGAGAGATGAGAAAAACTAACTTTAAAACCCTCTTCAAATCTTATGTAAAACAAGCCAAAATAGCCCCTTTTTAAAGAGTCCAGAAATATAGCCGTTGGGGTCAAATATGCAGGCCAGATGACCTTTCGGTCAACCGGCCAACAGTCATATTTATGACCGTTAGGGCTGCCGGTTGACCGTTCAGTCGATCGCACCCAGGTCTTGACTTGTCGGTCGACCGAGGCAAGATCTAGAGTGTAAAGCTCTCTGGCCGGTCGACCGCCCGGTCGACCGGGGCCAGTTCTAGAGAGTGAATTCTGTAGATCGGTGGACCAGCTGGTCGACCGGCCCTCAAGCTAAGGCTGAGCACGTTTCTATGCACATCAGTCGACTGCCCGGTTGACCGACTTCTGGCTCAGTCGACTGGTCGGTCGACCGCCAGAAGGCCAGGTGAGGGAAATTAGGGATTAAAACTTGGTCTTATAAACTCCTATAAATTCTCATAAAATCACAAAAAATCTAAAAAAATAAGTTCATTGAAATACTTTAAAGTACAAATATGTATGATCAAAAATCAACACATATTACAAAATTTTTGAACCTTTTTTGTGAAAAAGAAATTTAGCCTTAAATAAAAATTCGTATTTTTCAAAATCAATCTTCAATTTGAAAAATGATTTTTCTAAAACTGCTTCAAATATAAAAACAAGATATTTTACTTAGTGTGTATGGATATGATTCAACACAGATGTAAGATGAAATATCTTATGTTTTTGACAATAAGCTCTAAAATAAGTTTTGATAAATACAAAACTTAACACCATGAACTAGAAACATCAAACTAAGTTTTTCTAAACATTTGAACCAACAATGTGCATGGATGAAATCTAAAATACATATAAACCATATAAACTTATTTTGATAAAATCTAATCATGAAACATAAGGATTTATACTTTGAAGCTCAAAACCAAAACGGTATTTTCAAAGACTAAAACTATTTATGAAAACACATATAAATTTTGTGTGTATGTAAATAAGCTTGAGCAATCTATAACTAATCTATCATTTACATCTTGTCTAAAAATAAAATCTTAATACTTACAAACATAACACAAGTCTTCTTAAAAATCTTCTCTTGAAAATCTTCTTCTCCTTCTTGACTTGGTCTAAAACTTGATCCAATGAGCTAGACTTCTCTTCAGTGTTTGATACGATCTTGATGCACGAGCTCTTGAATCAACACGTGCTAGGTTCAAAACTTGACTTCGAATCTTTTATTGAAGCTAAACACCGACTAAGATATTGATCAAATATCCAAAACTAAATAAGCACAAAATCATTAGTACTATAACTACATGAATTAATCATCATCCAAACTAGAGTGATGGGCCTTTAAGCTAACAATCTCCCCTTTTTGATGATGATAAAACTCATGGAGTTATATATGCATGGATTAAAAATAACCTTCATAGAAGCTCCCCCTTAACTCATGCATAGTATAAACAATAAGAATATTCAATAAAAGCTCATAAACAAAACAAAACATATATACATAAATACCAATATTAAGCATGCATATATAAACTCACTAAATTCTTCTCCCCCTTTTTGTCAATTTATCAACAAAGGGGTGAAGACAAACAAACAATAAAGATGTATATGCGATATACATTCATGAAGAGGAGAGGCGTAAAGTTAGCTCCCCCTGCATACGTGTATTACATGGAGAATGGATGACCAGACCCTAACCCACATAAAGCATAATATATAATGTATAAATGGAGATGGTAAGCTCCCCCTACACACGTGTACCCATAAAAAAGAGAGGCAAGTTCTACTATATGTGAAATACACTCAACATAAATATATATATATATATATATATATATATAGAGAGAGAGAGAGAGAGAAGATGTTAACCTCCCCTTGCATATTGGCAATACATATCAACAAATTTTGAAACCACCTTTTAAAACAATTTTTGAAATTTCTTGAAGTAAACAAAATGAATTATGATACCAATGAAATCAAATTATAGTTGACAAAATAAAAGTTGGTACCATTTATCGAGAAAAAAATTTTAAGATACCAATAGTAGATTTTGATATCAATTGAAGGTGAACATGAAGTACATGTTGATACCAAATAAATACCAATTAAAATTAATACATTTAAGCTTGTAATGATACCAATTAATATTTGGAATAAAAACAACCTTAACATAAATATAATTTGTGTTTTAAGAATGTAAAGATATTGTAAAACAAGCACAATCAAATCATATATATGTATGTATGAAAATAAAAATACCAATTGAAATTTGAAGCATACATATATAAGAAATAAATATGAATATACAAAAATAAAATTCCATGAAGGTTATGTGTATAACTCATGCCTACCACCCTATTCATGCACAATTTTAAAAGATATTCAATAAGGATATATAAGGCATGGTTGCCCATCTAAGCGCCCTTCGGTTGGTAGGGATTTTAAAAATAAGATTTGAAATTAATTGTAGATTGAAAACACAACCAAGTGTAGAATAAATAACTAGTTTAAGTAATTTTTGAAAAACTAGTTAAAGATCCTTCAAATATGAAGTCAAATCATATATATATGTCATGAAACATGTGTATTACATAAAAATTGATGCTCAATGTTTATAAAGCTCTCATATTAAGCTCATGAAAATAAGGTCATGAGTAAACAAAAAGATAATGTGAGTGCACACGAATCATGTAAATAGTATATTCATGAAAATAATCAATAAGGTTCAAAACAAACATGAAGTCCTTTTATCAAAAACATGAAGATCATCAAACTAAAATTTTCATCAAAACTAAACAAGCATCAAGGTATATGTATGTTTTATTGAAATTAAAGGTTTACATAAATATCTAAACATAAATGAGTCCATAATAGAATTTTACATGAAGGCAATTGACTCAAGGATGTACATGTATATCTATTAATTTTAGACAAAAGTAACATATACATGAAAATAAACATATACAAAAATAGAGAAAACAAGTGTAAATGAAAGAATCATCAAAACTAGGTTATACCTGTACATATAATGAGTACAAATGAGCAATGAAGCACAAATACATAATTATCAAGTGTTGCTTACTACTTGTACAAGTATAACACAAGTTTTAACGAAAACTACATCTAAACAAGTATTCACAACATGAAGTATAAAACAATCATGATCTTTAGGCCAAATGCACTTATTTTAGAACTTGTATGTACATAGTAGTTAAACAATAGTGAGAACACAAAATGTGAATCCATATGAATATGGGTGTATCTCAAAGACTATCTATGTATATCACTTATCTAATAACATTGCATTTAAATAATGAGCATTGAAACCAAAACATGCTAAAAACTATCAAATATAAAAGCATATAAACTAAAATAGGAGTTTAGAGATAGTTACCAAAGCATATGATTTATTCTTTATGTCTCCAAATCATGATGGTCCTCCCACCAAACATCCTAGATAGTGATGCATCAATTTAGTATGTCCATCTAGCTCATGCATCCACCATCAAGGCACCATACCTCTCACGTCATGTGAGAGGCCACACCTATATTAAACATAAGAGGTGAAGATTTTGGTACCCATTTCTTTTTGGGTCCACGGGGGTTAGCATCATAAGGAACCCAAATATTTTTATTTGTAAAATCTATATGATTTGTCTTATCAAAATAAAACTTTGTAAATGGCTTTTGCGACTGCTATGTGTACATTTATATACTCTAGCATGCATATGAGTAGTGTGAGCATGGTGTGCATATGTATGCTATTAGATTTGTGCATGAACATGTGAAATTTATTTCTTGTGAAACATAGATTCCAATTTAGAGTAATTAAATACACATTGGCTCAAAAGTGGAGCCTAAACAATCAATTTTCTTCTTCATAATACAAATATCGTTATTAATTTGGGAAGAAGAGACATGAAGAATCAACAATCTTTTTCTTTTAGAAATGTTTCCATTTTCTTTTAAAACAATTTTCCTTTTCAAAGAGTTATTTCTTCCAAAACAATCTCTTTTTCTTTTCCACCAAAATAATTTTAGTTTTCAATGAATTGTTTCCTTCACAAATTTCATTTAATTTTGAAGACGAGAAAATATTCTCCTTTTTTAAAAATTCATTTTCTTCTGAAACACATTCAAAATTATTTTTAAAAGAATTATTTTCTTTTAACAAGGAAGTGTTTTCCTTCTTCAACTTATTACTTCAATTTATAATAAATCATATTTTCAAGAAGTTTTTGACAAAAAGATGAAAGTTCATCATAAGGTATGTCAATATCTTCTTCTAACTCGAATTCAGAATTTACCTCAAGGGGGTTATCCCTTTAGACCATATAGCATATGTTGGAAGCATCACTTCCATCATCCGATTCACTCCCCATATAGTATTGCTTTTGTTCATTAAGAGAGACAAGTGTGTTCCGTACTACACAAGCCGAATCAAAGTTAGTAACCCTAGATAAATATTCATCATTTAGGGTAGATTTTAAAGCATGGATGGCTTTTGTGTTAGCCTCAAGATGTTTGCCATTTAAACAATAAGAATTTTTAATAGTGGCAAGATAAATATGAATATTTAGGGCTTTTTGGTACATGGACATCTTAACTTTTCAAGTTTTGCTGTTAAGCATGTCAAACATAGGAGGTGCCACGAAATCCATGAGTGTGTATATAAATATTCTGATTAGTTAGAATGAGGATCTTTAACTCAAGGTTGTTAGACCCAAATCAAGAGCACCAAGCTCTGATACCAATTGAAATACACCTAGAGGGGGGTGAATAGGTGTACAAGCTAATCTAATGACAAATGATACGGAATTAAAAACTATTTATGCAAACTAAAGCTATTAAGACAACCCACAAAGTATAACACAAGAGTGTAGCCGAATTCCCGGTGAAGGGTTTTGGACTATCTCCTTAAGATTTCTCTAGATTAAGCGTTGAGGTACCACTATGGCTCTCTTGGTTGAATACAAGTGTGAGCAAACAATCCCAAGCATATATCAATTGAGCACAAGATATATCAAGCATATAAAAAGATAAACAATATAAGCATGCAAGATATATAAACACAAGTGAGAGAGAGATGAGCAATAGCAAATACGGGAGAATTGTTTCAAGGTGCGAGCACCCTTGCTCTACGTCCTCACTTTCAAAACTATAAAGGATTTCCACTGTAACGATCCCGCAAGATCACTAGGTGCCGCAATACCTACAACGAGTTCACACTAGAACTCTTAGACTCATAAGTCCCTCTCTTATTCCCGCAAGAACAACACACGTAAGCACACTAGCTTGCCGAGGCCACACTTCTACACCGAGCTCCCACAAGAACTCATCACAACATGAACCCGCAAGTTTGCCTTCTCAAATACAAAGATGAATGCTTGGTGATCTCTATACTTTGATCACTAAAAACACTCTCACAACAAAGATCCCTAGAGGATTGATATAGCAATGCAAAGCTCAAGTTTGTGTGAGAAAAACAAGACAGAGTTATGGTAAAAAACTTAAGAAATCTTTTTTTAAAATACTCTTAAAAACTCTCCTTTTGATATGGAAGTTTTAGCCTAAAAATAAGTGGAGAAAAACCCTAAGAGAGATGGGAAAAATTGGCTCTTAAACCCTCTTCAAATCTTATGTAAAATAAGCCAAAATAGCCCCCTTTTATAGAGTTCAGAAATATAGCCGTTGGGGGTCAAATCTGCAGGCCAGATGACCTGTCGGTCGATCAGCCGGTCAATCGGCCAACGGTCATATTTATGACCATTGAGGCTGCCGGTTGACCTCCCGGTCGACTGCACCTCTGGACGGTCGACCGGGGCCAGATCCAGAGAGTGAACTCTCTGGATCGGTCGACTGGCCCTCAAGCATGTTTCGTGCACATTGGTCGACCTCCCGGTCGACCGACTTCTGGCTCGGTCAACCGGTCGGTCGACCGCCAAACGCCAGGTCAGGGAAATTAGGGATTAAAACTTGGTCTTATAAACTCCTATAAATTCCCATAAAATCACATAAAATCTAAAAAATAAGATCATTAAAATACTTTGAAGTGCAAATATGTGTGATAAAAAATCAACACATGTTACAAACTTTTTGAACTATTTTTGTGATATAGAAATTTAGCCTTAAACAAAAATCCATATTTTTCAAAAACAATCTTCAATTTGAAAAATGATTTTTTCAAACATCTTCAAATAATAAAATAAAATATTTTAAATACTTTTGAAGCTTAGTGTTTATGGATATGATTCAATACACATGTAAGATGAAATATCTATGATTTTGAAAATAAACTCTAAAATAAGTTTTGATAAATACAAATTTTAACACCATAAATTAGAAACATCAAACTAAGTTTTTTTAAATATTTGAACCAACAATGTGCATGGATGAAATCCACAACACATATAAACCATATAAACTTGTTTTGATGAAATCTAATCATGAAACATAAGGATGTATACTTTGAAGCTCAAAACCAAGACGATATTTTCAAAAACTAAAACTATTTTATGGAAACACATTTAAATTTTGTGTGTGTGCAAATAACTTGAGCAATCCATAACTAATCTATCCTTTACATCTTGTCTAAAAATAAAATCTTAACACTTACAAACATGACACAAATCTTCTTGAAAATCTTCTCTTGAAAATCTTCTTCTCCTTCTTGACTTGGTCTAAAATTTGATCTAATATGCTAGACTTCTCTTGAGTGTTTGATACGATCTTGATGCATGAGCTCTTGAATCAACATGTGCTAGCTTCAAAACTTGACTTCGAATCTTTTATTGAAGCTAAATCCCGATTAAGATCTTGATCAAATATCTGAAACTAAATAAGTACAAAATCATTAGTACTATAACTGCATGATTTAATCATCATCAAAACTAGAGTGATGGGCTTTTGGGCCAATAGACTTAACATGTTATTACTCAGTGCTAAGTTAAATAAGAAAGTAATTTTTACTATTTATTATAATTTTAGTTGGTTAATATTTTCAAATAATTCAATTTCTGAATTTATAGCAACTATTTAAAAATATAATTCATGATAAAATAGATGCATAAACTAATAAATTGATGTATAATGTTTACATATTACTGAATTATGAATTTTATATTTTTTGTGATATTTATAAATTTATTTGCCATTAAATAAATTATCATTAGATTATAATTACAAAGATTATTTAATTTCATGTTATTTTAAGTAATATTACACTCAAAATAATTTTACAGAGTCCCAAATTTAGTTTGTGATTTTCTGTGAATTTTCTAAAATTTTCTGAATTAAAATAAACCTAAAAATCAATAAAAATCAATAAAAAGCTTAACGGATCTATTTACTACAGTAACAGCTCAGCTATAGTAATGGGTTTGGCTCTGGGTTTGCTACAGTAAAATGCAACAATAATTTTTCTACACATTTTTATTTTATTTGTTTCTTTTCGTTTTCTTTTCCTTTTCTTTTTCCTTTCTTTCTTTTTCTCTTTTTTCTTTTTTTTTTTTAATTAGGTCAGGTTCGGGTCTGTAAACAGACCCGAACCCGGGTCTGTTTATAGGCCAACGGGGCTTGTCCTGGCCAGCCTCAGGGTCGGCTTGGCTCGACCAGGCCCAGGTCAGACCTGGATCAACACTTTGCTGCGCACAACATAGTTTCATTTTTTTTATCCTCTAAATAAAATGGTTAAAATTTGAAACAAAATATGATAAATACAAGGCACATCTTAGGTGTTCTATAAAAGTTTATTGTGATTTTAGCATACGTTTTACATGGTGAAATTACAGCTAACATGTAATGTGTACTACGTGTTCGGTGAAATGCCACAATGAGCTAAATCTATGAAAATGCAAAATAAAATACCTGAAACGCTTCTCTTCAGTCTAAATTTTCTTCTCCTTATCTAACACTTCAGAATCTTGCTAAGTTTAGAAGAGAAAGAGAGTGTGTAGTGAAAAAGGGAGAGAAGTTTAGATTTTGCAAGTGACTTGAGATGGTGAGATACCCCTTTTATGGGCACCACACATACGCCTATGTCATTCCTGAGAGTTAGACTACATGGAAGGAGCAGTGAGTTCAGTTTGGGTGAGTGAGAATGAGGGAGAGAAAGTATGGGAGAAGTTAGAGAGAGTTGAGGAAGTTGGAGAAAATGAGGGGAGTTAAAGGGAGATTTAAATAATTGGGCTTGGGTCTCTAGACCACACGCCAATATGGCATAGTGGTGGGAGTTTACGGGTTTGAATGAGGAGGTAAGGGGTTTGAAACTTGGAAGAATTATTACAGGGGTTTATTTTTCTAATATTTTTTATTTTTTATTTTCATTTTTTCCTTTTCTTAACTCAATTAAATTCCTATTTAACTCGGAAAAATTTCTAAAAATTCTCTAAAATATAAAATATTATTTTAAACATTATTGAGAAATCAAATTCATTCTCGATTATAAATTAAAAATCTAAAAGTCGTATAGCGACATAGATGGGTCATGAATTTCGAGAATCTTCAAATAATTTAGAAATTTTTTGAAAAAATAAAGAAAAAATTTCAAATATTAGAAACTTTTATTAGAGTTAAAGTAGATTTAGTTTAGACCATCAGAACAGGTATTTATACCATACCGACTACTAGTAGAAAATACTGGTGACTGGAACTTAGGGTTATAATCCAACCCACCTAATAAAAAGAATTTTGTCCTCGAAATTTAAAAGTAAATAAGAAGAAGAGCATTCTAAGCTATAAGAAGATGAATAAATAGGTAGAAGTAAGATAAGTTACCTAAGAAGAGATGAAGATATTTAGCCTTGATCTCATCTTCTCGTTCCCAGGTGGAATCCTCAGGAGAGTTTGGATCCCAAGATACTAATACCAGAGGAATGGTCTTGTTCTTCAGAACCTTCTCCTTCTTATCGTACGGATTGGCTGAGCCTTATAGGATAGATCATGGTTAAGTTTCAGATCTGAATAGTTCAGAGTATGTTGGTCATCCTGGACGTACTTCCTTAATTGAGAGATGTGGAATACGTCATGAACACCGTCTAGTGCTGAAGGTAAGGCTACTCGGTATGCTACTTCTCTGACTCGCTCTATGATGTCAAAAGGTCCAATGCATCTGGGACTCAGTTTTCCATTGCAGCCGAACCTAATGACCCCTCAAGATGGTGGGATCTTAATACATATATGGTCACCTACTGCAAACTCTAAGGGTTTTCTCTTGGCATCGGTCCACTTCTTCTGACGATCTTGAGCGACTTTCATATATTTCTTGATCTTGGCTACTTTCTCTATTGTTTATAAAATCAAATCTGGGCCGAGCAGCTTCCTTTTGCTAATGTCATCCCAGCACACAAGAGATCTGCACTTTCTCCCATAGGGTGCCTTATATGGAGCTATCTAGATACTAGCCTGATAGTTGTTATTGTAGAAGAACTCCACTAAACGCAGATGGTCATCCCATGATTACTTAAAGTCCAGTATATAGGCTTTAAGCATATCCTCTAGAATCTGGATGGTTCTTTCTGATTGGCCATCAGTCTGAGGATGGAATTGATTGGATTTCATTTATGCATCATTTTATACCACCATACTATGCTTTATGTTAATAAAATGGGATTTTTATTGCTTTTCTCTCTTATTTTTTAGGTCCAATATTAAATAGAGAAGAAGGCCCAATTTTTGTGATTTTTAAAGAAACTAAAGAGGATTTTAGAAGCCCAAATCTGGACTGATCCAAAGCATATTCTCCACTTTCTTGAAGACCCAGCTGGGCACACGAGGCATAACAGAATGACAGAGAATTCGTTGGCGCAATGACTAAGATTCTGTCACGAAAACGCGGCTCTGGCCGCGAATCCGCGGCAGTCCTTTGGCCGTTGATCAAGCGTTTAATCAAACGGCTGTGGTGGGATGGCCTCTTCTCCTGAAGGCTATAAATAGACCCCTAGGGCCTCTGTAATCAAGGAGGAGAGAAAAACATTCTTGTTTAGGAAAATTGTTAGGGTTTCTCTAGGTTTCTTTAGTCTCTTATGTAATTTTTATTTTCTCCTTCTAGATCAGAAAAGAGAGAGTGAGGGTAAGAAATCTTTGTAATTGAAGAAGGTGACAACTCAATACAAGGGATCAATCTTTCCTTCCTCAAGTCTTTTTCTTATTCTATTGCATTTTCCTTCAAGTTCTTACTTTCTTGCATTTACTTTCTACAATGTATTTTTGGTTGTTCTTTCTTTCCATGGCTAGCTAACTCATTAACATGACTAACTTCTAACACTACTCACTACTAACTCTTGGGTGATTGCTAACTTATATGAATCATTAGATGTTCTACTTCTAGTCTTGCAATTTACAAGTCTTTTTCATCCCCAACGAAGATGAGTTATGTTCAATTCTTAGTAAATGCTTTGTATCCCCTCCATATGATTCATGTGTGCCTCACTTAGAGCCTTGTCTCTTGAACAAATGCCTTGATGGAACATGACGATGGATCACTTCATTGTGCTAACAACTATTGTACAAGTTCTTATTTCATGCTAGCTTGATCATAGCTTTGATGGACTAATGAATCTTGCATTATTGTTTAGCATACGTAAGTGTGACTACCCATGTTTCATTATTAAAAATCTATTTAGGGAGCTGATGATCCAAGGAGGCCACCTAGCCAAGCCTAAATGAGAACACAACCTTGACATGGGACAACACATCGACTTAACAAAGCAAGATATACTATTGCCGATGAATCAACATGAGGCATGCATCACCCAACGAGAGTAGTAAGTCAGTAGTATAGAATGTTAGTTAGTCATGACTTTCTCTCTATCGTATTTCTAAAACCTTTTCTAAAACGTTCTCTTTTTAAACATCACTGTTTTTCATACCATCTTTCAGTCCGTTTTCCTTTTTCTTTACAAAAACCTACAAAGATTTTTCACTCTTTTTCACTTCGTTTTGTTTTTCATTCTTTAAAAAAAGAAGAACTTTCATTTTTCTTCTCGAAATCTCAACATAAAAACCTTGAATGCTTCTATCGCTAACCCTCCTTGCGGATACGAACCATCATAGCTTGTGCTACAAACGGTGATTCGGAAGGAGTAAAATAAACCTTCATATACATTAAGAGTTTTTAATCATCAGTACACAGACATCAACGGTTTACTCTAAACCCTCTCTCAATACAATTACTCCTTCTGAACAAATTTTTGGCGCCGTTGCCGGGGAGGGTAACGGTTTTTATTGAGTTTTGAAACTAAAACGAATTTTTTCTTCTCTGTTGCAGGTTACAGGTTAAGGAAACGGGAAAAGAAGACTTGCAGTAACTTATAAGTGGTCTTAGGCCTTTGATCTAGAAAGCAGAGATCAAGTACCCTCTGAATTATCGCATTTTCTCAGCTATGGCCGTGGATACGCGGAAAAGAAGAGTTCACTACTGACTGGTTTTGTGCAGGGCTGCTTGCTTTGCAAAAATGTAGCTTGCTGCAAACTTTATTTCTTGTATGCCATCACCAGGAGCCTGCTAATAAACTAACAGTAAAACATTTGTTGAAAAGTTCAAAAATTGATTAGACGTTTGCATTTTAGGCACGTGTCTTTTCAATTCATTTACTTTACTGTTAAAGAGTACTGGAGTAAGGTATGTTTGCGTTGCATTTAGAATAGGACTCATCTCTTGGTTGATTTTACATCGCTTTGAGTGAATCTTCTTTGCATATATTGTACACTTGTACAAATTGATCTTAAGGGCATCACCCCAATAACAAGATAAGGTAGGGATTTAATCACCCATCCTTGGCCCAAAAATCACATTCCAAGTACTCACAATCTCAAGCTTTTTAATCAAAATTGATAGAAGTTGGCCCCTAGGGACATCCAGACTCGATAAGAGATCAGCTGAGGTTGGAAATTATTTTTGATTCATACTCCAGTCAAATCAGTGTCTAAGGTTGGGGATTAAGAGGTTAAGCCTTGAAGATACCGTGGTTTGACATAATTAAGGCCCGTTGCTTACGCACGAATACCTCCCACCGTATTTTGCCCCTACCTGGCTGATTAGTTGTGGTCTGACTCGAGCAATAACCTTTGTGGTTCATCGAACACTTAGGAGTCGTCTAAGTCCAGGGATCCTAGATAGCTTTTTATTGTTTTTCTTTTTTTTTTTCTTATTTGTTATTTTTCTTTTTTGCTTGAGTGTTTAGTGAACGTTGTCTGTGATTGTGTATGCAAGAGTGGTACCGGGATCCAATTTCAGCAAGACTTGTTAGGACTTCTACACTTGCACAAACACCACTTCCAGACACAATCTGAATCATGGCTAACAATACTTCTCTCCAAGACAAGTTCTACCCCATTCGCACTTCACTTCCTTCATGCATTCTTTTACCCGAGGCAAATGGAAACAATTTTGAGCTTAAACCGTAATTCATAAATACACTCCATAGGTTTCATGGCCTAGAATCCGAGGAAGTATATTTCTTTATTCGTGAGTTTGAAAAAGTGTGTTTGATGATGAGAATTCCCCAACTGAGGGAAGACGCTGTTAGATTAAGGTTCATTCCCTTCGCGCTTAAGGATATAGCCAAAAAATGGCTATATAATCTGCCTGCCAGTTATATCTCGTCATGGGATGATTTTATCAAAGTCTTTCTTAAGAAGTTCTATCCCATTCATAAAACGGCCCTCATCAGTAAAAACATAATGCAGTTTAAGCAGGAATCAAGTGAACCATTTTGGAAGTATTTTAAACGGTTTAAAGATTTACTAGCCTAATATCCTCATCACGGCATAGAGAAGTGGCGGCAGTGTCAAATTCTCTATGACGGACTAGATTACCAAACTAAGACACTCCTTGAGACTATGTGTCAAGGGAAATTTTTGAAGAAAGATAAGAACCAGGGTTGGGACCTCTTTGAAGCTTTAGCAGAAAAAACCATTCAGTGAGAGGCTTGCCCCGAGAAAACTAATCCCACCACTTCCAGAACTGGTATGCATTCGATTAAATCCTCTATAGTTGCCGAGGCAAAGATAACACAATTGATGAAAAGGCTAGAACTGCTCGAGGCTAGGGAATCGAATTCTGTGAATCAGGTCAACCCACCACCACCTGTGATTAATCCAGGTTGTACCTACTGCCATGCTCTTAACCACCTGTTTGAGGAGTGTCCTGTCTACCAAGCTCAAATGTACCTTGAGAATATGAATGCAGTATACACCAGACCCAACTACAATCCGTACTCCAAAACATACAACCCGGGATGGAAGAACCATCCAAATTTCTCATGGAGTCAGTCTGGTCATAAGCAACCAAGGCAACCATTTTCACACCAATATTCTGCTCAGTCTCATCAACTAAGTTTCCACCAGAGTCAACCAAATTTTCAATCAAACTTCCAATATAACTTCCAGCCCACATATCGGCAATAACAAACACAGAATCATCCAGATAAAAAATTGTCAGATTTGGAAAGAATGATTGAAATCTTATCCAAAACCCAGGCCTCAATGATGAACACCCACCACCAGGCTATCAATAGGTTAGAGGTTCAGATAGGTCAATTGGCTAACTCATTAAATGAAAGACAAAAGGAAATACTGCCAAGTCAGCCATTGTCCAATCTTAAGAACCCCTTTCATGTTCATGAAGCTAAAGACATAGGTCCAAGTCAATGCAATACTGTTCATATTTTGAGATCTGAAAAGCAGATAGACAATCAGGTTTCTAGTCATCCTATTCCTAATAAATCAGTGTTAACACCTCCTGTTCTTGTACCACCAACTCTGAATGATCCATCTTCAAGCTCACAACCGTCAACCTCCAAGTCCAATAACAAAGACAAAACAGATGAGCAACCATATAAGCCTAGTGTTACCATTCCCTAATATGCTAGCAAACCAAAAGACTAATGCTCAAATGGAGAAGATTTGGGAAATGTTTAATCAGGTCCAGATCAATGTGCCCCTTCTTGATGCCATACAACAAGTCTCCTCATATGCCAAGTTCTTAAAAGATATGTGTACCAAGAAAAGGAAAGTTGAAAAACACCTAGAGGGGGGTGAATAGGTGTAAGTGCTAATCTAGTGAACTAAATGCGCTAAATGCGGAAGCTAATGCAAATCTTGCACAAACTTAATACAACACAACAAGTGTAGCCGAATTCCCTGTGAAGGGCTCTGGACTAACTCCTCTTGATTCTCCTTGAATGGGTTGAGGTGCTATGTGAAGCTTTTGTTGATTAAGTACAAGTGAGGCACACACAAACAACCAAGCATATAAGATGATATATCAATATGAATATATGCAAGGCAACACAAGCAAATAGATATGTATGATATGGCAATATGAATTATGCTCAACACAAGCAAATATGATATGATGTTATGAATGATGCTTTGCACAAATAAATGAGAGAGAGAGTTGAGAGATATTGGATCAAACGCAAACACAATGATATGTTTCGAGGTTCGAGCACCTTGCTCTACATCCCCGCCTACACCACCGTGTAGGATTTCCAATCCACTATAGGAGTACCGAACTCCTCTCTCAACCTTACAAAGCCACCGAGGCTATACTACCACAATCCACCTCTACCGAAGAGGGATAAGGCCCGTAGCCAAACAAACACAATCACCTCTACCGAAGAGGGATCCGAACACCACTTCGATCAACCTCTACCAAAGAGGGATATACAAATAAAGGAGGGTTTACAACTTGGAGGCTTAGCCTCAAACACTTCTCTTTTCTCTCTTTTCCACAAAACAAAGATCCTAATAGATTAGGATAGAAGATAAGGCTCAAGTGTGAAAACTAGGTGTTTGGAAAACAAGCAACAAAGAAAAACACTTGGGAAAATTCTTGCAAAAGATATAGAATGAAAATCAAGACAAATCTCTCAAAATACTCTTTTCTTTGATTTTTCCAAAAACCTAAAACAAATAAGATGAATTCTTTTTGGCCCAAAAATACTTTTGAAATCTTTTAAAATACTTCAGAAAACTGAGAATTTTTGCTCTTGAAAATCTTAGTGAAAACCTCAAACAAATGGGGTATTTATAGCCCCATCAGAAAACTAGCCGTTAGGCTGATGTGGCAGCCTGACAGGCTGACAGTCGACCGGCCCGGTCGACCGCCAACGGTCAGAAATGTGACCGTTGGGCAACCATGGTCGATCGGCCCGGTCGACCCAAACAAACAGAGAGCACTGTTCTCAGACCCGGTCGACCCGGACGGTCGACCGTCCCAGTGTCTCCAAACGTGCACAGATTTGTGCACGTCGGTCGACCGGCCCGGTCGACCGACTTCAGCCAAGTCGACTAGGTCAGTTGACTTAGTCGACTGATTGAAGCCTGGAACAGAAATCTGGGTCAGAAAAACAGTTTAAAAATATTTTGAAAAATCTTTTAAGTCTTCTAAAAATTCACAAAACTTGTTTTAACATTTTGTATTGAAACACAAATAAGTGATAAAAATTTCAAGACATATATCAAACATATCAATTCATTTTTGAGTCTTGCAAATTTTATCAAAAACAAAACTTGTATTTTTATCAAACTTGATTTTTCAACACATGAATAGGGATATCAAAATAGGTTTATTTAGCAAGTTAAACCATGTATGTATATCTAGAACATATCTAATATACATAGAAATAGAGTAAACTTGTTTTGATCTACTATTCATGAAAACCAAAACCAAAACATAAAAACGTGTGTGTTTGTGCTCTTGAGCATATCAACTATACTAAGCTTTACAAATGGATCTAAAACACACTATCTAAACTATGGATACCTAAGTCTTCTTGATGATCTTCATCTTCAAGTTGACTTGCTCCAAAACTCCATCCATGGGCTAGGCAATGTGTGATCTTGAAGCTTTGGCCCTGAAATCACTATGAAAAGCTTCTAAACTCCTTGTTGAAGCTAATCACCAACTAATATCTTGGTTAAAGATCTGAAACTTAAACAACACAAGATTATTAGTAAATATAACTACATGAGTTAATCATCATCAAAACTAAGGTGGAAGGCCTTTGGGCCAACAATCTCCCCCTTTTTGATGATGACAAAACTCATGGAGTTATATATGCATGGATTAAAGTTAAGCTTCAAAGAAGCTCCCCCTTAACTCATGCATAAACAAATAAACAATAAATATGCAATGAATGACAATGCATACCAATTTAAACTTTCAAACAAACATGAAACACAAATCTTTATGTATTATTGTTATGCATGAACATGGTGATTCCAAAACATGCATACTCAAAATATGTATGCATCATCATGCATAAAACACATAAACATGTTCTAGAAGCTCTAGATACCAATTAAATTAATAAAACATTAACAAAAACACTAGATGCTCTAAATACCAATAAAACTTAATATATGCAAAAACATAAGTATGCATATATAAAACACAAATTATTCTCCCCCTTTTTGTCAATCATCAACAAAGGGGTAAACAATCACAACAATAAATAATAATGAGGGGTAAAAATCTTTCTCCCCCTTTTTGTCAATCAAAATAATAAAAACAATGTTCTCCCCCTTTTTGTCTAAAATAAAAACAAGGTCAATAAGGGGTGACTATAAACAACATGATATCAATAGAAAAATATGTCAATGAAGCATCTTGATATCAATTGAAATTAAACAAAGATCAATAAATGTTATATGCTATATACATTCATGAAGAGGAAGACGCTAAGTTAGCTTCCTACACATATGCATTACATGAAGGAGGGATGTTAAGCCTAATTCACATAACACACATTATGTAATGCATAAGAGGAGATGTGAAGCTCCCCCTACACACGTGTACCACATAAAGAAGAGATGTTAAGCTCTTCAATACAAGATACACTCATCATGAATCTATATGTAGAAGAGATGCTAAGCTCTCCTTGCATATAGTCAATACAAATCAAAACTTTCGAATATTTAAAAAAAAAATTTTTAGATACCAATTTAAAACAAGACATCTTGATATCAAAAGATAGTATTTTTCTTTTTAAAAATATGATATCAATTTAAACTTTTTATTTATATATATATTTTTTATCATAAAGCAAGGGAGTGAAAGGCAAATACCAATTGAAATATGAAAATCGAATTTTCTCCCCCTTTATGAAATACCAACAAAAGCTATGCGTAGGCTTGAAATAAGATACCAATTGAAAACTAAATCAATTAAAATAAAGTTGAAGCTCAAGCTCTAGCATAAACAAAATTTGTGTGAAAAATTTATATCTTAAGCACAAATAAAACAAGTATATGTGTATGAAATAGAATGAGTACCAATCACCAATAGATGATACCAATTGAAAATATACATACACAATAAACATATGAGTATACAAAAAGATCAAAATGATACCAATTGAAAGAGTTCAATGATACCAATTGACATAACAATAAATTCATGTGTATACATCATATAACTACCTCCCATCTCATGCACAAGTTTAAAATGATTTTCAATATAAACATACAAGCCATGGACTCCCATCCAACCTCCCGTAAAAGGTAGGGGTTTTCAAAAATAGGTTTGAAAATAGAGTATGTTTGAAAAACTCTACCATATGAAGAATACCGTAACTAGTTAAATGGAAAATCTTTTAAACTAGTACGAAATCCTTCAAGCAAGGAATAAATTAAAAATAATTTTTCATAAAACATGAAATTCACAAGATAATCAACACTCTAATTCAATTAGGCATAAATATGACTCATGAAAACAAAACATGAGCAAGCAATAAATGTGAGTGTACAAATAAAGTGTGAATAACATAATCATGAAAATTTTTCATTAAGCTTAATTATTCCTTGAAATAAGAAAACACGAAAATCATTAAAACTTATTTAATCTTCAAGGTATATGTATGTCTAATACAAACTAAAGTATACATACATATCCAAAACACAAAGAGTCCACAAATATATATGCATAAAGGCACGTGGCTCAAGGATAAACATGTATATCTAATAGTTTGGACATGATAGACATATACATGAAGTTAGACAATTAAACACAAAATCAAACTAAATCTTCACCAAAACGAATTTCATTTCAAGGTATATGTATGAATTGTCAACACAATAAGTATACAACATATCCCTAAACACAATTGAGTCCATATATAGATTTGCATGAAAGGCAAATGACTCAAAGGGTATACATGTATATCTTAAAGTTTGGCAATACAAACATATACATGAAGTGAAACACACAAAACAAATTCAAAAATGAGAATACAAGTTTAAAATATATGAATCATCAAAACTAGACTATACTAGCACATCTAATGGGTTCAAATAATCAATCAAGCCCAAACATATATAGATTTATTTGTGGCCCACTATATGCATAAGTATATTCCTAGTTTTAGTGAAAACTAACATCTAAACACATATTCAAAACATGAAGCATCAAAACACAATATAAAAATCATCATGATAAGCAAAAACATGATTATTATGAATATCCACATGTTATTAGAAATATGATATACGCAATAGCAACCATATAGTGAGAACACAAAAGAATTTATCCATATTAAACATGGGTGTCTCAAAATAACTAAACATGTATATCACAAATCTAATAAGCATGGCATTATCATAGTAATCAACAAACATCAAAACATGCTATGAAAGATAAACATGGAAAGCATGTAAACATAAACAAGGAGTTAGAGATTCGATACCAAAACCAATGAGGGCACCGCTCTAGTTCTCCAAACCAAGGTGGTCTTCCCACCAAACTTCCCTTGAAAGTGATGCATCCAAATAATCTCCTTTAAGTACGGAACGCATCCACTCCAAGGTACGGCAACTCTCACGTCATGTGAGAGCCCACACCTACATCAAAAATAGGAGGGGTGGTCTTTGGTACCCATACTCTTTTGGGTCCATGGGGGTTAGTACCTACTCTAACCCAAACAAACTTCTTTGCTAAATTTATATTATGTAATCTATTAAAGCAAAATTTAGCAAGGTGGCCCTTACGTCCACAATGTGTACAAGTATATACATGAGCATACATGGTGTGATGGTGTCCGTGAGGAGTATGTGTATGCCGTGGAGGGTGTGCATGCATAAAGAATGGAACTTGTTTCTTTCAAACCAAGGATTCCAAGCGTGTATGGTTCATGGCACATTGGCTCATAGTGGAGCCCAAACAATCTACTCTCTTCTTTAACATACAAATATCATCATTAATCTTAGAAGAAGAGGTACATGCATTAGGTAGACTAGATGAAGAAGCTACACTAGCATGACAAACATGTGCATCCAACTTATTTTGCAAAACAATATTTTTCTTTAAACAAATTTCTAAATCTTTAGAAATTGAAGCAATCTTAATTTTCAAAGAATCATTTTCTTTTAAAACAAAATCAACTTTAGAAGATAAATTTTCATTTTTCTTCAAAATTGCATGGCAATCATTTTTAGATTTTAAAAATTCATTTTCTTTAAGTACAAGTTCAAGTTGAGATTTTAATGAATCCCTTTCATTATAGACCTCAACCTTCTCTTGCAAAACACAATCAAGTTTAGAATGCAAACTTTTATTTTCTTTTTCAATTTCTAGACTTTTCTTTTTCAAAATCTTATATTTTTCTATTAATTTTTCACAAACAATTGAAAGTTCTTCATTCAAAGCATGGGCATCATAATTATCACATGAAGAACTAGAACAATCATCACTATCTAAGTGGGTTTCCGATTGTACCTCAAGGGAGTCATTCCCTTGGACCATTAAGCATTGAGAATCGGATTCTCCACTAGATTCCTCTTCTTGTTGAATTGGCACTTGAAGCTCGGAGGTGGTGGTTGTAGTCAACTTGTTCCACACTACAAAAGCGGAATCAAGGTTAGAAACACACAAAAGATAATCTTTAGGTAAAGTGCTTCTAATGGCCTCAAGGGCTTGTGCATTGGCCCCTATATGATTGCGATCTCCAAGATAGCATTTCTTGGTGGCCGCAAGAAAGACATGTAAACCTAGGGTCTTTAGGTACATGGACATCCTATACTTCCAAACAACAATGTTGGAAGGGTCAAAGCTAGGTGGGGTCATGAAGTCCATGGTATAAACTATATGAGTGTGCAAACACGCAAATGCAAACAATAGATTAGCAAGCAAATGGATCTCACTCCTAGGATGTTAAGCCTAAGTATCAGGAGCACCCGCTCTGATACCAATTGAAAAACACCTAGAGGGGGGTGAATAGGTGTATGTACTAATCTAGTGAACTAAATGCGCTAAATGCGGAAGCTAATGCAAATCTTGCACAAACTTAATACAACACAACAAGTGTAGCCGAATTCCCCGTGAAGGGCTCTGCACTAACTCCTCTTGATTCCCCTTGAATGGGTTGAGGTGCTATGTGAAGCTCTTGTTGATTAAGTACAAGTGAGGCACACACAAACAACCAAGCATATAAGATGATATATCAATATGAATATATGCAAGGCAACACAAGCAAATAGATATGTATGATATGGCAATATGAATTATGCTCAACACAAGCAAATATGATATGATGTTATGAATGATGCTTTGCACAAATAAATGAGAGAGAGAGTTGAGAGATATTGGATCAAACGCAAACACAATGATATGTTTCGAGGTTCGAGCACCTTGCTCTACATCCCCGCCTACACCACCGTGTAGGATTTCTAATCCACTATAGGAGTACCGAACTCCTCTCTCAACCTTATAAAGCCACCGAGGCTATACAACCACAATCCACCTCTACCGAAGAGGGATAAGGCCCGTAGCCAAACAAACACAATCACCTCTACCGAAGAGGGATCCAAACACCACTCCGATCAACCTCTACCAAAGAGGGATACACAAATAAAGGAGGGTTTACAACTTGGAGGCTTAGCCTCAAACACTTCTCTTTTCTCTCTTTTCCACAAAACAAAGATCCTAATGGATTAGGATAGAAGATAAGGCTCAAGTGTGGAAACTAGGTGTTTGGAAAACAAGCAACAAAGAAAAACACTTGGGAAAATTCTTGCAAAAGATATAGAATGAAAATCAAGACAAATCTCCTAAAATACTCTTTTCTTTGATTTTTTCAAAAACCTAAAACAAATAAGATGAATCCTTTTTGGCCCAAAAACACTTTTGAAATCTTTTAAAACACTTCAGAAAACTGAGAATTTTTGCTCTTGAAAATCTTAGTGAAAACCTCAAACAAATGGGGTATTTATAGCCCCATCAGAAAACTAGCCGTTGGCTGATGTGGCAGCCTGACAGGCTGACGGTCGACCGGCTCGGTCGACCGCCAACGGTCAGAAATGTGACCGTTGGGCAACCACGGTCAACCGGCCCGGTCGACCCAAACAAACAGAGAGCACTGCTCTCAGACCCGTCGACCCGGACGGTCGACCGTCCCAGTGTCTCCAAACGTGCACAGATTTGTGCACGTCGGTCGACCGGCCCGGTCGACCGACTTCAGCCAAGTCGACTAGGTCAGTTGACTTAGTCGACTGATTGAAGCCTGGAATAGAAATCTGGGTCAGAAAAACAGTTTAAAAATATTTTGAAAAATCTTTAAGTCTTCTAAAAATCCACAAAACTTGTTTTAACATTTTGTATTGAAACACAAATAAGTGATAAAAATTTCAAGACATATATCAAACATATCAATTCATTTTTGAGTCTTGCAAATTTTATCAAAAATAAAACTTGTATTTTTATCAAACTTGATTTTTCAACACATGAATAGGGATATCAAAATAAGTTTGTTTAGCAAGTTAAACCATGTATGTATATCTAGAACATATCTAATATACATAGAAATAGAGTAAACTTGTTTTGATCTACTATTCATGAAAACC
Source organism: Agave tequilana (assembly GCA_038442645.1). Lineage (NCBI taxonomy): Eukaryota > Viridiplantae > Streptophyta > Magnoliopsida > Asparagales > Asparagaceae > Agave > Agave tequilana. Next base: position 177,993 of record JAVJIF010006505.1, read on the forward strand.
AAAACCAAAACATAAAAACGTGTGTGTTTGTGCACTTGAGCATATCAACTATACTAAGCTTTACAAATGGATCTAAAACACACTATCTAAAGTATGGATACCTAAGTCTTCTTGATGATCTTCATCTTCAAGTTGAATTGCTCCAAAACTCCATCCATGGGTTAGGCAATGTGTGATCTTGAAGCTTTGGCCCTGGAATCACTATGAAAAGCTTCTAAACTCCTTGTTGAAGCTAATCACCAACTAATATCTTGGTTAAAGATCTGAAACTTAAACAACACAAGATTATTAGTAAACATAACTACATGAGTTAATCATCATCAAAACTAAGGTGGAAGGCCTTTCGGCCAACAAAAGCAAATGTCCCAAAGAAGGTCTTCCTTGCTTCAAACATAAGTGAGTTGCTAACTGGGCCCATTCCTGTGAAATGCAAAGATCCAGGGAGTCCAACCATTTCCTGTATAATAGGACAGACCATTATAAACAGGGCGTTACTTGATCTAGGAGCCAGCATCAATCTTCTTCCTTTCTCTGTGTATCAGCAACTCGGGTTGGGCGATCTCCGTCCAACCAGAGTTACTATACAACTAGTTGATCAATCTGTAAAGATTCCCAGGGGGAGATTACAGATGTTCTCATACGGTTCGGGGAATTCATTACCCTGTGAATTTTATTGTTCTGGAGATGCAACCCGTACACAATCTCAAAGCTCAGACCCCTGTCATTCTAGGATGACCCTTCCTAGCCATCACAAACGCAATCATCAACTGTAAGAATGGATCGATGCGTCTAACTTTTGGAGATATAACAAGGAGGTAAACGTTTTTCACCTGAGAAAACAACATCGAGATTTGGATAATGAGTCGTTTGAAGTGAACTTAATTGAAGGATTAACAAGTGAACATGACATGGAGATTGAATATAAGTCTGATAGAGAATCTGAATTGGAGTCTGATGACTTCAACCTTGATCAAATCATTGAATCCACAGTGAAGTGGGCAACAAATGCCACCCTATCCTTCCCTTACACAAGGAACAACCATTGATAGATCAGGTTCCCTCTTCTGAGCTTAAGGTTCTTCCTAGTCATCTCAAGTACCAGTACTTGGGTGAAAAGGAAGCATTCCCCGTGATAATTGCGTCCCATCTTATGGAACAATAAGAAGAGTATCTTCTTGCGGTGTTAAGGAAAAATCGAGAAGCCATTGGTTGGACCATATCTGATATAAAGGGATCAGTCCATCCATTGTGCAACACCGGATTCATTTGACGGAAGATGCAAAATAAAAACGTGACCCACAACGTAGACTAAACCTGATCATGCAGGAGGCTATCAGAGTTAAGATTTTGAAGCTAATAGACAATGGGATTATCTATCCCATATCCGATAGCCAATGGGTTAGTCCAGTCTATGCTGTGCCAAAGAAGGCAGGGTTTACTGTGGTAGAAAATGATAAGAAAGAATTAGTGCAAACTCGTCTTCCAACGAAGATTCGAGTCTGCATTGATTACAAAAAATTAAACGCTGCCACATGTAAAGACCACTTCTCCCTTCTGTTCATAGATCAAATGCTTGAGAGACAAGCTGGACATGAGTATTACTGTTTCCTAGATGGATATTCAGGATACAATCAAATCCCTATCGCTCTCGAGGATCAAGACCAGACTACTTTCAACTGTCCCTTTGGAACATTTGCATACCGAAGTATGTAATGCTCCCGCAACGTTTCAACGTTGCATGCTTAGTCTTTTTTCCGACATGGTGGAAAGATTTTGGAGATTTTCATGGATGATTTCTCTATTTATGGAAATTCCTTTGAACAATTCTTGCACCATCTTAAGCTGGTTTTACAATGATGTATGGAGAAAAACTTGATACTCAACTAGGAGAAGTATCACTTTATGGTCAAGCAAGGAATTGTCATAGGGTACGAAGTTCAAACAAAGGAATTGAGGTTTATAGATCAAAAGTGGAAGTAATAACAAAGCTCCCTAAGCCAAAATGCTTAAAAGACATTAGATCATTTCTAGGGCAAGCTGGCTTTTATAGAATATTTATTAAGGGGTTTAGCAAAATTGCTAGACCTTTAACGAATCTTTTAGTAAAAGATGTGCCTTTCAACTTTGATGAAGAGTATCTACAAGCTTGGGAGGAGCTTAAGCACAGACTTATCTCGGCGCCAATAATCTCGGCGCCAGATTGGACTAGGTCTTTTGAAATCATGTGTGATTCCTCCAATTATACCATAGGCGCTGTTCTTGGACAGCGCATTGATAACAAGTAACACGTATTTACTATACTAGTAGGACGCTTAACGAGGCCCAACTAAATTATACAACGACTGAAAAGAAATTTTTAGCAGTTGTGTTTACGTTGGAGAAATTTCGCCAATACCTACTAGAGTCTAGGACAACTATTTTCATTGATCACTCCGCCTTTAGATGCTTGATGCAAAAGAAGGATGCAAAGGCTAGACTGATTCGATGAATACTTCTTGCAAGAGTTTGATTTGGAAATTAAAGACGAAAAGGGCGTTGAGAATGTGGTGGCCGATCACCTTTCGAGAATTCTAAATGCACCAATTGAGACTATACCTATCAATGAAAACTTTTCTGACGAACATATCTTCACGATGTGCAAAGAGCCCTGGTATGCTGATATAGCAAACTACCTTGCAACCGGGCGAACACCTTCAAATTAGTTAGGTCAGGACAAGCATCGTTTTATGAGACAAATACGATTTTTCTTTGGGATGAACCGTATTTATTCAAATATTACCCTGACCAGATAATTAGAAGGTGTCTTTCTGAGGATGAACATCATAGTGTTTTGATATTTTGTCACGAGTTAGCTTGCGATGGATACGTTGGTCCGCGAAAAACTGCAGAGAAAGTCCTTGAGAGTGGGTCCTACTGGACCACTCTCTTTAAGGATGCTTACACTTTCTACAAGCTTTGTGCCAGATGTCAAATGATGGGTCGAATCACACGTAGAGACATGATGCCCCTTACACCGATCCTGGAGGTAGAAATTTTTAATTTGTGGGCCATCGATTTCATGGGACCCTTCCCTCTGTCTTATGGCAACCAATACATTTTGATGGCTGTAGACTATGTTTCTAAGTGGGCTGAAGCTATTCTGACTAGGACAAATGACAACCAAGTTGTCATCAAGTTTTTAAATGAAAACATCATTTCATGCTTCGGAACTTCCCGTGTGATAATTAGTGACAACGGGAGTCATTTCTACAGTCGGGCTTTTGAAGCCCTAATGCGTAAGTACTCTATCTCTCATAAATTATCTACGGCCTATCATCCTCAGACGAACGGGCAAGTGAAAGTCACCAACAGACAAATTAAACTGATACTGGAGAAAACTGTCGGACAAAATCGTAAGGACTGGTCCATCAAACTCGTTGATGCCCTATGGGCATATCGGACCGCCTACAAGACTGTCCTCAGTATGTCTCCATATCGAGTTATATTTAGAAAACCTTGACATTCGCCTGTGGAGCTAGAGCACCGTGCTATGTGGGCACTAAAACAGCTGAATTTGGACTTAGACAAAGTCGGTGATTTGAGAAAGCTGCAGATATCCGAGTTAGAAGAGTTAAGAAATGATGCATATAATAACGCTCGGATATCTAAACACAGAGCTAAGCTTTTCCATTGTAAATCAATTCATAGGAAGAATTTTGTCTCAGGACAAAAAGTTCTATTGTATAACTCTAGACTCCACCTTTTTTCTGGTAAACTAAAAACCAGGTGGTCAGGCCCATACGTTGTCCAGAATGTTTCCCCTCATGGTGCCATTGAAATTTTCAATCCTAAGAGTGGCAACACTTTCAAAGTCAATGGTCAGCACCTAAAGCCATTTTTCACCACAGAGTCTGAGTTACATAATGTTCTTGAACTGGGTCTTTGTGACCCAGTCTATATGTGACCACGTCATTTTACACTCTTCCCCGGTGTCTCCTGTAAATCATTTTGGGACCTCCCTTGTAAATAAAACAAAATAAAATAAAAAATAAAAATAAAGAAAATTGTAAAAACCAAATAATCAACAAGAAAATAAATAAAAAAAATGGACTTAGGTTCTAAATAGCACCTAGGTTTTTTTCTCTTCATACACTCCTTTTCCTTTTTAATAACCTGAATTTCCCTAGGGCTGTAAATTTCTAATTTCACCTAAGGCTATTTTGGACTTCCACCCTTCTTAGCCCCTTATATATACCCTTCATCCCTTATTTCTTTCTTTAACCTACATCTCAAACCCAGATCTGAAAAGAGAGCTGCGAGCACCGCCTCCCAATTTTTCCCGAGACCCTGACTCCTTGCAAGCGCCGCGTTTGCGCGACTTCCGCCACAGATCCGCGGCCAACTTGAAGCTTCTGGAGCGCCGCCAACTTATCTTGCTGTCGCGACAGTCTGTAAATCCCTGATCTACTATCCGATCATCTTCTCACACTGTGGATTGCTCTCTGTAATCTAATTTGATTTTCCCCTACGTAATCAGGGGGAGGTTTGCGTATCTCTTTCCTCTGCTTCATGTTATTCATCATGGCACCATCTATTTTTGCGAAAAAAGATTTTACTAGGATTTTTAGCGATGTAAATGGTTATGGCCATATCTTTCTGGATCGTATTCGTGCATGGGATTGGTATGAATTAGTTTATAATAACTCCGATCACGAGGCTTACTATTGTCCCAAGCTCGTCAAGCTTTCTATAATTCCATAGATCAAGCTTCTATCAATTTTAACACGAACCAATTCTTGGTACACCTACCCACTGGGGACATTGTTATTACACTTGCTCTGCTGGAGGAATTCACACACGTCCCTAGTAACCCACACAATCGCGCCCCCTGCCATTAATTGACTACATGACAGTCATGGGGGCTCGCTGTACCGAGCAAGATAGGGGGCTCAAAGCCAGTACTATATTTCAAAACATACATTGCGTTGGACGCTGGATCCAATGCAACATATTAGGGATTGACCATACGACCTCCTTCAACAGGCCGATGCTGCAGATCATTAATGACCTCATGACTAGGCAGCACACTATATGCATTAACAAGACCATCTTTTATAGTATCATCACCAACTCCTCACACACACGCGGTGCAAAGTACTCGCACCCAGTTTTGATCACTCGTCTGTGTAGGACTTTCCTACCAGATGCAGTTTTTAACTCATATGATAGGGTGTTTGTTGCACCAGAGAGGGCGACTAGCGCTTACAATAGTTATCTTCATGTGGTCTGGACCCCTAGTGTCCAGTCTGAAGATGTCCCAGTTGAGTCCTCTTCGGAGGAACTTTTGGAGGATGAGGATGATCCGGCCTTCTGGCAGCAGGACCCCCCAGCTGATTCACGCGCCTTCATATCTACCATTTGGTGAGGCATGAAGAAGATATTTCGGGGGCAGGTTAGACTACGCCAATAGGTTGAGGAGCAGACATCTCACTTAGACCGCATCGAGGAGAGTCTGCGGTGTTCGCAGTCGGCTGGACCTAGCACCACCACTGGTCCAAGCTGAAGGAGGGGGTGACACCTTTTCTTTACCTATTTCATGCATATATTTTCTTTCATACATTGGGGACAATGCATGAGATAGGTATGGGGGGAAGATACTAACATAGGATTTTTCTAGATTCTAGGATTTTTTTTAGGATTTTCTTTGGTTTTTCGTTTTTAGGATTTATCTAGGATTTTCTTTTAGATTTTTAGATTTTTCCTTTCTTATATATATAAAAAAACAAAATAAAAAATATTTTCTCATTTTTTCAAAAGAATTAACTTGATCTTAGGAATTAAGGAAATTCTAAACTAAGATTTCTTAATATAAGTCGAAATAAGAAGTATTGTTGGATCTTTAGATTAAGAAAGAAAAGAATAGAAAGCTAGATTTTGGATTTTTCCTAAACACTATATACATTTACATGTTGAGGGATTAATTAAGGAATTAGTAACTTTGTTTGCATACATATATAAAAATAAAAAGATATATAAAAGAAAAAAATGATAATAATAATCATAAATAAAACTTGATCACTAATTAGCTGGTTAGTTGTGTCTTAAGAAGCATGACCAGTCACGCCTAAAGCTAGTTGAGTCCTTAGTATTCGTGGCCTAGTTTACTCGAGTCCTTGGATCTTAGGGATGTGTTTTCATCTGGTGCCCAAAGACCATCTGGTCTGGGAGTCATCGGTAAAAGGCTCGCTACATGGGTAAATTAAAAAGCCTAATGAAGCTAAGGGAATGTAAATATATAATAACATATATATATATATATATATATATATATTATATATATATATATATATATATATATATATATATATATATAATAGAAAAAGAAGGAAAAGAAGGAAAATTATTGTTATATATATATATATGTAAATAAATGAACTAAAGTCTAAGAAAAATTCCTCATACATATAGATGTATATATGTTAGGCATGATACAAAATCCAGTTCTCTCTCTATTCTTGGAAACTTAACCTAAGTTGAAAACAAAACTTCGAATGGAAACTTATAAAAAGAAGAAAAAGTTTAGGGTAACCCGAAACCGATAGATCACCAAAATTCTTAGAAAAAATGGATCATAAAAACTTTTTTCTTTTCTTTTCACTAACATTTTCTTTTTCTTGGAATTTTGTGGGTGCAATCCGCTGAAAACCCTCAGGAGACAACACTCCTCTAATTTAGAGGTTTAACGGTTTGTTGCACGAGCTCAGAGCAATCGTGTCACCTACGAAAGTGGTGTAATAATTTAGTTAGGATTTTTCTCTTTGCTTATTTTGCTCGGGGACAAGCAAAAGCTAGGCATGGGGGTGTGATTGGAGTTCATTTATGCATCATTTTATACCACCATAGTATACTTTATGTTAATAAAAATAGGATATTTATTGCTTTTCTCTCTTATTTTTCAAGTCCAATATTAAATTGAGAAGAAGGCCCAATTTTTGTGATTTTTAAAGAAATTAAAGAGGAATTTAGAAGCCCACAATAAGGAAGCCCAAATCTGGACTGATCCAAAGGATATTCTCCACTTTTTAGAAGAACCAGCTGGGCACACGAGGCATAACAGAATGGCAAAGAATTCGTTGTCGCAACGGCCAAGATTTTGCTGCGAAAACGCGGCTCTGGCCGCGGATCCGCGGCAGTTCTTTGGTCATTGATCAAGCATTTGATCCAATGGCTGTGGTGGGATGGCCTCTTCTCCTGAAGGCTATAAATAGACCCCTAGGGCCTCTGTAATCGAGGAAGAGAGAATAGCATTCTTATTTAGAGAAATTGTTAGGGCTTCTCTAGGTTTCTTTAGTCTCTTGTGTAATTTTTATTTTCTCCTTCTAGAACAGAAAAGAGAGAGTGAGGGTGAGAAATCTTTGTAATTGTAGAAGGTGACAACTCAATACAAGGGATCAATCTTTCCTTCCTCAAGTCTTTTTCTTATTCTATTGTATTTTCCTTCAAGTTCTTACTTTCTTACATTTACTTTCTACATTGTATTTCTGTTGTTCTTTCTTTCCATGCTAGCTAACTCATTAACATGACTAACTAACTTCTAACACTACTAACTACTAACTCTTGGGTGATTGCTAACTCATATGAATCATTGGATGTTCTATTTCTAGTCTTGCAATTTACAAGTCTTTTCATCCCCAATGAAGATGAGTTATGTTCAATTCTTAGTAAATGCTTTGTATCCCCTCCATATGATTCATGTATGCCTCACTTAGAGCCTTGTATCTTGAACAAGTGCCTTGATGAAACATGACGATGGATCTCTTCATTGTGGTAACAACTATTGTACAAGTTCTTATTTCATGCTAGCTTGATCATAACTTTGATGGACTAATGAATCTTGCATTATTGTTTAGCATACCTAAGTGTGACTACCCATGTTTCATTATTGAAAATCTATTTAGGGAGCCGATGATCCAAGGAGGCCACCTAGCCAAGCCTAGATGAGAACATAACCTCGACATGGGATAACACATCGACTTGACAAAACAAGATATACTATTGCCGATGAATCAACTGAGGCATGCATCACCGAACGAGAGTAGTAAGTTAGTAGTATAGAATGTTAGTTAGTCGTGACTTTCTCTCTATCGTATTTCTAAAACCTTTTCTAAAGCGTTCTCTTTTTAAACATCACCGTTTTTCATACCATCTTTCAGTCCGTTTTCCTTTTTCTTTACAAAAACCTACAAAGATTTTTCACTCTTTTTCACTTCGTTTTGTTTTTCACTCTTTAAACAAAGAAGAACTTTCATTTTTCTTCTCGAAAATCTCAACATAAAAACCTTGAATGCTTCTATCGCTAACCCTCCCCGTGGATACGACCCGTTATAGCTTGTACAACGAACGGTGATTCGGAAGGAGTAAAGTAAACCTTCATATACATTCTGAGTTTTTAATCATCAGTACACGAACATCAACGGTTTACTCTAAACCCTCTCTCAATACAATTACTCCTTCCAACAGGAATGTCGTGCTGAACTTTAACTTGTTGCCTAAGCCCCTCTGAAGACTATCCCAAAAATGTGACACAAATCTAGTGTCTCTATGTGAGACAATACTAACAGGAACTTCATGCAGTCTGACTATTTCTTGCATGTACTTCTCTGCCAGTGCTTCTATGGACTGTCCGACTCTGAAAGGTATAAAGTGAGCACTCTTAGTATCACCCATATAGCATTGTTCCCTCTTGGACTCCTAGGCAGGCCTATAACAAAGTCCATGGTGATATTCTCCTATTTCCATTCGGGAATAGGGAGTGGTTGTAGCAGCCCGGCCATCCTCTGGTGTTCCGCCTTGATTTGTTGGCATACAAGGCAATGAGCTACGAATTGAGCTATCTCTCTCTTCATCCCGTGCCACCAAAAGTGTTGCTTAAGGTCTCTGTACATTTTAGTACCCCCAGGGTGTACCAAATAAGGGGAACTGTGAGCTTCAAAGAGCAATTCCCTTCGAACTCCCCAAATGGTACACAGAGTCTGCTTTCGAACTGAAGCGAACCATCAGCAAGAATGATTATATCCTGCCTTAGTCCGGCTTCCACTTCTTCTCTAATCTTCTACAACTTAGGGTCTTCCTTCTGAACCTGCTTGATCTTCTCGATCAGAGATGGTTGAGTCACCAAGGTCGTGAGTCTTCTAATATCTCTAGGTAGAATGATCTCCAAGTCTAGCCTAATAATCTCTCCCATGCATCTCCTTCTGCTGAGTCATCATCATGAAAGAGGGCTTCTACTGAGAGCATCAGGAAATACATTCACCTTTCCAGGGTGGTATTGTAGATCTAAATCATAGTCCGCCATGAGCTCTAGCCATCTCCTCTGGCGCATGTTGAGCTCCTTCTGGGTAAAAATGTACTTGAGACTCTTAAGATTTATGAATATCTCCACACGCTCCTCGAGAAGATAGTGTCTTCACACCTTAAGGGCGAAGATGACCGCAGCCAGTTCCAGATGCTTTAGTTGTCTTGAAGCGAATGATATCATTCTGCCTCATTTCATTAACACTCAGCCCAGGCCGCGCCCAGAAGATCACTATGTATCACCATCCCCCCAGATCTATCTGGAATTGCTAGAACTGGTGCTGTCGTCAATCGATCCTTCAGTTCCTCGAATGCTAATTGGCATTTCTCAGTCCATCGATACTTCACTTCTTTTCTAGTAAGCTTGGTTAGAGGCTAAGCGATCATGGATAAATTTTGGATAAACCGACGATAGTAGCCAGCCAGTGTAAGAAAACTTCTCACTTCCGTGACAGACTTAGAGCTTGGCCAATCTCTAATAGCTTCTACTTTGGCTGGTGCAGATTGTCCAAAAATCACTAAGAACAAGTCATCAGAAAGTAGAGTCCAAACTCCAGACACAAGGCTAATCATAGCCACTAGTGCATTACCAAGACGCAGAGCTTGAAAGCCGTGTTTCAGCATCACTACAGTACCAAAACGCGACGGTCAAAACCCGCGTCTCTACTTCACCGCAATGGCCAAGAGGCAGGGCCCGAAGCCCGCGTCTCACATAAAACTTAACGCAGAATTTGAAGCTCACATTTCAACCAAATCCGAAGCTCAAGTGTTACCTCAACGGCTAACACGAGGCTCGAAGCCCGCGTTTCAACTACAGAGGAACCCTGCGTCTCTGTTATAACTGCCCTCATTATTGGGTTAATTACTGCCCACGTAATGAGAGAGTTAACCCCCATTATGGAGTATTTTTAGGGGACAATTTTACCCCTAGAACCCCTACAAATAGCTCAGTTTTGTGTGGAAAAGGGGTCGAAAGTTTTGGTCAGAAGAACTTTGGTTGTATGCCTTAGAAAGACCAGAATCTCCAGCTGAGAAATATTAAAAGAGTAAACTCTTCTAACAACTTGCTGAGTTCAAGTTCGTTCTTTCCTAAAGTCTCTTTGAGATTCTTGTTGGGCAGAAGCTGCGTTATTTCGTCCATCATCCAAAGAGAAGATTCCCAAAAGATTGTGACGTTCACCAGGTCAACGGAAAACAAGATTCACTTTCCATCACTACATCAAGGACCAGCACTAACAAAAGGAAAGATTTGGGCTTGAATATCTTCCCTCTCTTGTAATCGGATTATTGATCCGTTGTAACTTTCTTTACAATCAAATAAAGAATTTACACGCCCTCAATTTTTTCCACCAAACAAGAGATGGCGACTCCGCTGGGGACAACTTTCTCCACTGATGAGCAAGTTTGGCGCAAGGTGACGTCACCTACATGGGAAAAAAGGTCGAATCGCTTGTTGTGAAGTTTGACCAGGCAAAATATGAAGAGTTCCTCTTTTTCGGCTCCAAGAGCCCTAGGGCATGGCAGTACCGTAAAGTCTTCTCAGAGATTCACTCAGGTCCCTTCAAAGGCTTCCCTGAATGCAGTCTGCGCGAAGAACAACGTGGCCGGATGCGTCACACTCAAGTCCGCGTCAACGTCTCCCACGAGACCCGCAGGGCCCACGTTGTTGGCGGTCAGCTACTTACGCCCATCCTCTTCCTCAGCTCTAGGTTCTAGGAGTTCCCAATAACCCGTACGGCGTAACCAAAATGCTAACCATCGACAGAGATGACGCGCGCGTCAACTACAGACGCAAGAAGTTAGAACAACTATTTGTCCAGCAATCTATTCAACAAATACAGAACATGAGGCTCAAGTTCGCGTCTCTCCTGAGCTACGTCAGACGTGTGAAGTCCGCGTTTGGAGACCTAAACACGAAGCCCACAAGGCTTGCGTTTCTAAAGCATTACTTCCCAAATGCAACTCCAGCAGCGCGAGATCTGTGCCTCTCCTCAGAGACACGAGACTCGCATCTCTACAACCAAATGTAGAATTGAGAAAGTCTGTGTGTCTCAACTATCGCTAACCAAATGCGATAATCAGTAGCACGAGGTCTGCGTCTCTTCTCAGCAGAGGCGCAAGACCCATGTTTTAAAGCCAAAATGCGAGAGTCGCGTCTATTTTATAGAACGTAAGCTCCGCGTCTCAGAGCCTGGCGTCTTCCATTCGTGACGTAACGATGGTTCTCAGAAACTGAAAAGTCCTCGAAAACCCAAGGCTAATCTCTTTGATCCCCTTCCGAAAGATTTAAGAGATTATTTGACAAAAAAAAGGAGCACTAATCAGATTGCTCCATCTTGTTGCTGTGAACAGCTCCTCACGACGATGCTCTCTGAATGTCACTGCAGCTCACATCTAAGCAAGCAGTCGGTATTCAGATGATTAATCTCAACATCTCAACCAACCAAAAGGCATCGTTCTCACAGAAGGGGAACCTTCTCTGACATAGAATATCCTGAAGTCACTTGAACATGGCAGCTCCAAGCACTATGTCAAGCAAAAGTAGGAAAAAAACAACTGGTAGTCAGCTCTGACGAGTCTGATACGAACCAGAAGGAGTGTAGCGGCATACTCGCACTCGGACTGGTGTAGTACCCCCGGTTGATTACAGTGCCCTAGCCCGGGGCATTGAAGTAAGTGAATCACACTCTGCCATCGTAGAATCACTGGCCTCGAACTCTTCTGTAGAGAAGGAAGCCTTTACATATATGGCGAACACTCCTGAGGAGACGACCAGGTGCTTAGAACAGCAAGCCCAGATCCAGAGGGAACAATTCGATATGATTCGCGCCCAACAAGAATCTATCGATACCCTCAAGCAGATACTTGCACAAGTACTCGAGGACAAGAAGAAGTCAGAGGACAAAGCTTCTTCTAAGAGGTCTAAAGGCAAACGGAAGGAAGGAGAAAGCTCATCTTCCATACATATCGAGGAAAAGGGGTAATCCAATTTTGAGTCATCTAAATCCCCATCTAAAGAGGAAGGCAATCCAAAGAATGGGGGTACCATACTAAAAGAATGAATCAATTGGAGCAGCGTCTGGAAGCCCTTACCAACCAGAAAGGCCTTCAAGAAGCAGGAGTGGTCCAGCCATATCCGGCCGAGTGGGACCTTGTTCCGTACCCTTCTAAGTTCAAAGCTCCAACTCTACGGGCCTTTGACGGCAAAGGGTCATCGAACTAACACATCTACTACTTCAGGTCCCAAACAGGGAATGTAGTAGATATGATGCCATACTAGCATGTTTGTTTATCGGTACTCTGAAGGGACTTGCCTTCGAGTGGTTCATGAAACTCCCAGAAGGCTCCATAAAAAACTGGGGTGATTTGGAGAAACTCTTCCTTACACGCTTCTTCGAAGATGACTCAGAGGTTACCATGCCAACTCTCATGGCAACAAAGCAACGAAAGGGAGAATCAGTTAAAGCATTTGTGAAAAGATTTCAAAATATGACACTCTGATGTCTTAGTGGCATGACCCAGGCCACCCTGGTGGAAACATATCACCACAATCTATAAACTTCGCTCCTAGCCCAGATAGGGGTTGCTGAAAGTCGCACCTGAAAGTAATTGGTCCAGCAAGGTGAACAGGCTGAAGAGATTTTCGTCAGGGTTAGGGCTGAAGAAAATGAGCTCAGACCCGAAAAGTCGACAAGGCGCGCACCAGAAGTATCTTTTCAATCAAAGAGGAAGCATACATTGGCGACAGAGATAAAATCCCCCGTTAAACCTCAGCCAGCCAGAAGGGAAGGTTCTTCAAGTCAGTCGTGCGCCAACATGCAGTACTCCTTCAAGGATGAGCACGTCAATTTGTTGTTCAAGTTATTCAATAAAAGCAACAGATTAAAACTTCCTGAAACTGGAAGTCCGGAGGAGGTCGGTAAGACCGACAATCCCAACTACTGTCTGTATCATAGGATGCTGGGGCACCCCACAAAGAGCTGTTATATCTCCAAAGATATGTTTCAAGCTCTGATTGACGCAGAAGTGCTCAAGCTCCGTCCAGAACAGAAGAAAGTGACGGCTAACAGGACGTCATTTCTTCAGTTCGTAAACCAGTCTCCAACACCGCCGGAGTAGTTCCCATCCCGAAAGGGAAACTAAGGATGGTCAATACAGACCCGCACGCCAGTAAGAGAAAGGTCTCGTACCTATCCCTACACTTCAGGGAGAAATCATGTGGGTTCATCCCGACCTTATCGAAAGCTGACAGTGGAGAACTGTTACCAACAGAAGTCCAAAGGTAAGGTAAAAGCTTCACCTTGCAATGTGGTATGCGCTTTCTCTCGGGAAGCAGAGACTGATGTTCTCTTACTAACCGACTCAGAAGAGGAGACGATCATCCTTGCTGCAGAGCAGAATGCACCACTTGTGGCCGAAACTCATTCAGGACAGTCGTATTTAAAGAAGTATGACGGGATAATGGAGAATCCGCTTGGACCTACTGTAGAGCCAACCAAGCCCTCCGCAAAGCAACCTGTGGAGAAACAGAAAGAGCTTCGGTATTCTAATGCTCTCCTAAAGGACAAAGCAGAAGGAACGTAAGCACCTTCCCGCTTTGATGTGTTAGCTCAACTGGCCAACATCCCGGCCAGGATCACCCTTTACGAGCTCCTAAGACTATCAAAGTCAACAAGAGAAGCTCTTAGAGAAGCTCTAGCTGATGCTGAGATCTTCTGACCCAAATTCCAGCTGAGCCACATGAGGAAAATAAAGAAGATTGCCTCTACGCCTCTCAAAATACCCCTACATCACCTTCACGCCAGATGACATGCAGGTCAAGGGAAAACATTATAGGCCCCTGTACTTCACAGGGTACATTGGATCATCTGAAGTGAGCCAGATTCAGGTAGATCCAGGATCCGTGTTGAGCATTATGCCTCATCAGGTGATGCAGCACTTTGGCATCCCCACTCACTGATTGAGCGCCACCCAAACTAGCATCTATGGTTTCAACGCTAATGATACGCGCCCAATGGGGAAGATCAAACTCAAATGTCAGATTGGGGATCTGAGATCTGAAGTAATGTGCTATGTGATTGATGCTGACACTTCATACAATTTGCTGCTAGGACGACCGTGGATTCATCGTAACTCCATCGTCCCCTCCACTCTCCACCAAGTTATGAAATATATCGACAGAAGTGAGAAAGTCCGAACGTTAATTGCCAAAAGGCATCCATTCAAGGAGATAGAGAACTATTTCACAAACTCCCTCCTATACCAGAATTCCCTAGAAATGAATGAGAATCCACAACCAGAGGAACCAGACTCTGCTAATGAAGCTGACGCTAAATCAGAGGCGGAAGAAGAATGCCTTTGGGAATTAAATCCACTTGTAACAAGCATTAATAAGCTCAATGTTAATAACACCGCCGATGATGCGTGAGTGGTATATTAATGAAGAGTTAAATTTGGCTTACTTTTTTGTATTTGCTTCTGATTCAGTGCCGTCGGATACAAGTACCGATGTGGATAATGCCTTCTAGTCAGCAATAGATGCTCTGACATCATGGCATGCACGGGAAGGTCATCCCTCACGACGTATCAAGACATCAGTGATACGCAAGAATCAGTATTCATGGTCCCAGTAAGTCGCAAAGGCCAAAAATCAATTATTTTTGGAAGAGTCGAGTCCGAATTGGTGCCTCGCGAAGACTCAGAAAGCAAGAGCGAATTCCCTCAATTCGCCCATTATGAGCCAAATGTACTCAGAATGATGGAGAACATGGGGTGATTTAGCAAATGGTCCTGGCTTGAACTTTGACAAAGGAAGGAGAACACTGCTTCGATTCTTCGTTCCAAAAGAGAAGACCCCTGATTATTATCACCGAACTCGCAAGGGGTTGGGCTATGTGTCAACTCCAATCTCGTCGGCTTCTAAGTCTGAAGAGTTGATATATCACTACCCTCATCAGGCACATCATCGTGGAGTCGGATTCAGTGTCAGCAACATCTTCAAAGAACTTTTAGTAAATATGACTTCAACAAGCTACCTGAAAGATGGAGATGAAGAAATGATCCAGTCGGATACATATCCTTGGATCAAACACCTAAACACTCTTTGGATATTCGCTTCGAACAACACGAATCACCTACAGCGGATAAGGTCACCCAGATTAATCTGGGGGACGAGGCTAATCGTAAGCCCATCTTTATAAGCGAAAGTTTATTATCCTCTATAAAGGAAGATCTGGTATCTCTAGTGTGAGAGTATATAGATGTTTTTCGCTTGGAATTACGAGGACATGCTTGGGCTTTATCGTTGAGTGGCTATGCATCGCCTCAACATTAATTTAGATGTGAAACCAGTCAAATAGCAGCAGCGATGGTTCCATTCAGAAATAATGGAAGCAATCCAGTCGGAAATCAAAAAGCTCATAAACTCTGGCTTCATCAGGGAAGAACAACACCCCGATTAGGTAGCCAATATCGTCTCCATTACCAAGAAAAACGGGAAGATTCGGGTTTGCACTAATTTTCACGGTCTAAATGAGGCCTACCCTAAAGACGAATTCTCCCTCCCAATCACGGATATCATGATCGACAATACGTGTGGGTTTGAATGAATGTCCTTCATGGATGGATTCTCAGGATACAATCAAATCAAAATGTATCCTGATGATGAAAAGCATACATCTTTCAAGACACCATTGGGGGTGTATTGCTATACTGTCATGATCTCGGACTAAAGAATGTGGGGGCAATGTACCAGAGAGTTATGAATGCAATTTTTCATGAGCATATACGCAAAAACGGTGGAGTGCTACGTCAACGATATTGCAGTAAAAAGCCATGATAAGGGCGATCACATAGTAGATCTGAAGACAGTATTTGATATCATGCAGGCACATCAGTTGAAAATGAACCCCACCAAATACTTCCTGGGGTAGCCAGCGGTAAATTCCTAGGATTTGTGGTAACATCAAAAAGAATCCACCTCGATCCAGAGAAAGTCCGCGTTGTCCAGGAGATGCAACCTCTAAGGAATTTTAGAGAACTTAGAGAGTTGTAAGGGTGATTAGCGTACATCCAGAGGTTTATCTCAAATCTTTTCAGGAGATGCCAACCCTTCACCAAATTAATGAAGAAGGGTGTCTCATTCATTTGGGACGAGGCTTGCCAATAAGCATTCGAGGAAATCAAACTATATCTCACGCAACCACCCGTCCTCATAGCTCCAG
The DNA here is from genome assembly GCA_038442645.1 of Agave tequilana. Taxonomy (NCBI): domain Eukaryota; kingdom Viridiplantae; phylum Streptophyta; class Magnoliopsida; order Asparagales; family Asparagaceae; genus Agave; species Agave tequilana. Next base: position 194,549 of record JAVJIF010006505.1, read on the forward strand.
TTTCAGGAAAACCTTTCCTGATATATATTCAAGTAATGGATCATTCCTTAGGAGCTTTGTTAGCCCAGAATAATGATCAGGGACACAAGTAGAAAATCTACTATTTGAGTAGAACTATGATCGGAGTGAACATCGGTACAACCCTATCGAAAAGGAATGTTTGGCATTGGTGTTCGCCTCCAGAAAATGCGACATTACCTAGTGGGTCAAATCATACACGTCGTATCAAAAGTCAATCCTTTAAGGTTGCTTATGACAAAGCCATCATCACTAAATGTTCGACTGGGGATATGGGCCATACTTCTCTCCTAATATGAGATGCAATTTCTACCACAAGAAGCCGTAAAGGGACAGGCGGTGACAGATTTCCTGACTGAGATCCAGATCCGAGAGCAACCAGACTTTATGAGGATCTCCCAGACGAGGTCGCTGAAGTTTGCCTCACTCGGATGTCTTTCGAAGGACAGGTGTGGCAACTCTTCTTTGACGGTGCATCAAGAACGGGTCCGCGAGGGAATGTCATAGCAGGAGTGAGGGTAGTCCTTGTCTCTCCACAGAACTATGTAATCCCTCGTGCATTCTCATTAACTGAGCCGTGTTCCAATAATGTAGCAGAATACAATACTCTCTTGATTGGAATGCAAATCGCCAATGAGATTGTCATTAAAAATTTCGAAGCATACGGTGACTCTAAGCTCATTGTTAAACAAGTTCGCGGGGAGTACGAAGTCAGACAGGATGATTTAGTACCCTACTATAACGCAACTATCTACATGGCTGAGAGGTTCAAAACCTTTTTCATTGACCATGTACCTCGCCAGTAAAATACGCATGCAGACGCACTGGCATCCCTCACTGCTTCACTAGCTCTTCCAGCTAGAGTAGTAGAGAAATTACTCGTCTACAGACCTGTATTGCCCAAGATTCGCTTTTGAAGACCACCAAAAGCCGACAGGAGACTGTCAAGTCAAAGAAGCTTTAGAGACTTCAACACGTCAAGAGCTCAGGGATTGGCAATTCCCGTACATCGACTATGCATTGTACGGCATCTTGCCTGATGATCCCAAAGCAGAGGCTGCCATTAGAAGGAAAGCCCCCAAATTCAACTATAATGTGATCACACGAACACTGTATCGCCGATCGCATGACGGGATCCTCCTCCACTGCCTGTCACGTAAGAAGGCACAAGAAGTACTCAAAGAAGTGCATGATGGCATGTGTGGAGCTCATCAGCTGGCCCGAATCTTGGGGATTGGCTCCGAAGATTAGGGTATTATTGGCCTAAGATGATCCTTGACGCCATCTCTTATGCCAAGCGATGTCACGCCTGTCAGGTCCATGGTGACTTTATCCATCAAGCATCAGGACATCTTCACCCTATAACCTCTTCCTGGCCATTTGAGATGTGAGGAATGGACGTGGTTGGCCCTATCAGCCCACCTTCATTCAAAGGGCATCGGTTTATCTTAGCTATAACTAATTACTTCTCTAAATGGGCTGAAGCTATTCCCCTGAGAGAGGTAAAGGCATCTGACGTGATCAAATTCATTAAATATCACGTCATTTACCGCTTTGGTGCGCCGCGATGGATCGTTCATGATAATGGGCCCCAGTTCGTCAGCCAAGCTTTTTAAAGATTCTGCAACAGGTTTAGAATCCAGAGTGTGTCTTTAACGGCATACTACCTAGCCGTTAACGGTCTTACAGAAGCTTTCAATAAGACTATTGGAAAACTCCTCAAGAAATTCATCCCGAAAAGCCAACGCGACTGGGATGATAAATTAGGTGAATGCCTATAGGCTTATCGCACGACGGTTCAAGCCTCGACGAAAGCACAGCTTTATCCTTGATATATGGGTGTGAAGCTGTACTCCCACTGAAAATTTAAATCCCACCTTTACGTGTCATCTTGACAGCAGAGATGACAAATGAGGAGAAGCATCGACTGCGATTCCAAGAGCTGGAGGCTTTGGATGATAAACGCCTGCAAGCTCAATAGCAAATCGAGCTCTATCAAGCTCAAATTACCAGAGCCTTTAACAAGAAAGTCAAGGAGCGAACTTTCAAGAAACGCGACTTTGCCTTAGCCATCAGAAGAGCTATGGTGATGACGCATAAGACCAAAGAAAAATTTCAAGCTAAATGGGAAGGACCATTTGTAGTAGAGTCAGTCTACTCAAATGGAGCATATCGTCTTATAACCTCAGACGGTGATACGCTTATGATGCCAATCAATGGTAAATTCTTGAAGAAATACTATTCTTGACAGCATTCTTCTCTTGATCAGGTTAATACTACACCTCTGAACAAAACTCCAGGTCCAAGACATTTGGGGGAACACGAAAGAAAAGCTCCTTTCTTCCTCCACTGAATCACGTCACTGATTACCGCATGATGCATGATGTAAATATTGAAGAAGAAACAAAGCGCAAGACTTTGGTTTTAACTTTGTTACTCTTCTCAAGTGTACCTATAGACATCCGACGCCTCCGATGACTAAGGATAGAGGAAAATGTTGGCCTTTGAGTCCAATATAAGTCTTCGACAACTCATCATGCTGAGGAGAACAGCATGGCTAGCCCAACTCAAATAGTAGTTGGTAAAGGCACACCAAATCCGTTGATAGCTGAGGGTTTGATAAAAATCCTAGGGGACTTGGTCCCATCATCTCCTTCAAAATCTCTTACCAATTCTTTTCCGTAGATTGGTAGGGCCAAAAAATCCTGTGTTCATCTCTCCAAGGAAATGAATTGAGACTTGTCATGTTAACAGTAAACTTCTGATAAGCCAGATTCCCCCGATGCCCAGTGGATTCAGTCAAGTTAATATTAAACGTCTGACAACAAAGCTCATTAAAAATCTTCGCTGTTATGTTAATATTACACCTCTCCCTAGGAAATCAACGATTGTCACGTTAATACTACACCTCTGATAATTCATTTTATTTTCTACCAAAAGTCCCCTATCAATTCTCTTCCATAGAGTGATAGGTCCACAAACACAATCATTGTTAAGTTTAATACCACACCTCTAACAATGAAAATTTCAATACTCCCCAACGAGTACAAACTTCGCTTGTTTCTCCTCTAAATGGAGTCACAAGTCTTCAAATTTATCAAGTTAACACTATACCTCTACTATTCCAAATTTCACTTGTCAATTCTCATCAATAGAATGACAAGTCCTCAAAATTGCTCCTATCGCAAACTAATTCTTGTCAAGTTCAATATTACACCTCTGACATTCTAGACTTCACTTGTTAATTCTCATCAATAGAATGACAAGTCCTTAAAATTGCTCATATTGTAAATCAACTACTGTCATGTTAACATTAGACCTCTAATAAATCACTATTAAGTTTAACACTATACCTCTAACAGTGACTAAGTTGTTATCAAGTTCAATATTAAACCTCTGACAGGCACTTTTCCTCAGGCTTCCATATTGAAGCTGAGATGAGGGATGCTAAGTTTAACATCACACCTCGAGTGTCCAGTTCATTGTTAAGTTCAACAATACTCCTATGACGATGACTTTTCCTTGAACTTCCCTATCGAAGTCGAGATGACTAATACCAAGTTCAAAATTATACCTCTAGCGTTACCTTCGCTGCCAAGTTTAACATTACACCTATGACAGTAATATTTTCAGTTTCCCAAATGAAACTGAAATCCCGTTGAGCGAAGTTAACATCACACCTCTAGCGCACATTCCTGTCAAGTTAATATCACACCTCTGACAGTAATCTTAAATTCCTGAAATAGAATTTTTCCCAACTTTGACTTGTTAAGTTAATTATCGCATTTCTAGCAAGCCAAGAGTTCCTACTTCTGTTTGTCTGATTTTCAATGCAGAAAGGAATTCAAGACAAAATAAGAAGATAAGAAAAAGTGCCATTTTATTGATATCCAAACATATGAAAGTAATACAAGACGCTCTCTTGTACAATAAGATGAGCGTTACAACAAAGGAGTACAAAGAAGCCCCTTTACTCAGTGAAAGACTGCACTCACTCCTTAAAACATCAAAGGTAGATGAAATTCTTCTTGACTGGGGCAAGGAAAAGTGGATTGACTTCTTCTCTCCTTGAGAACAATGGTGTTTCTCAAAGTCAAAATGCAAAGGAGCATTCTGATTCCACTCGATCAACTAGTGTTGGCCGTAATCCTTCGCTTAATGGTAGATTTTACCACCAACGAGCTGGATCTTCCTTAATCAAAATTGGCAAGAGAGGATTCAAGACCTTACTGGTTGGCAGATTTTACCACTAAAAACCTAAATCTTCTTTGATCAAAATTGAAAAAGGGAGGATCCGAGACCTTACTAGCGACATCCTCATTCCTGTGGCCTTTAAAGGCATCGTACCCACCACCATACCCACTTTGACTATGACGAACCTGGGGCATTGCTGGTGCGTCATGTCCAATAAGATCTTGACGAGTATCAATAACTGCGCAGATCCTCCTCGCCCATGGACAGGAGCTCTGAACCCCTGAGTGCTCGCCAATCGAAAAAGTGGCTGGTCCAAATATTCTCCCATGAACCAAGCGCACCCATGGACAGGAGCTTTGATTTCTCAGGTGCTCGCTGACTGAACAGGCTTACCGGTCGAAATATCCTCCCATAAGCCCAGCGAAGATGCAGAAGATTGACTGAGACTGCCAGAACCTGTAAGAAGCAAAAACCAAAAGGTTAAAATTCTGCGAAGACAGTAACAGAAAATCTGAGGTGCAAATGCGAGACTGAGGTCATGAACTCCATACGCGGAGTTAACCAGTGCAGAGAATATGGATCCGAACGCAGTCTGGCACTAGACCTGCGTCTGAGATGTAAGACGCAAGGTAATTCAGATGCAAAGTTCGCCACACCTGCGTTTGAGATGCAGGGGTTGCCACATCCGCGTCCAGAGGTCTCAACAGAGCTAGAATTCTCTAAGTCAAGAACCCCAAATGCGAGCTTCATATACAAAGCTCGCATTTTAAGATCCAAACACAGAGTTTATCACACTCGTGTTCAAAGAACTTATGACTTAGAGGTTAAAGTCAGTAAGCTCGCCCTACATCAAGAAGTCCGAAAGACGCGTCTACCTAACACGGGCGCATTAATCAGATTTTAAGAGAGGATCAAGAGATCGAATCTCTTCAATGGACAGGAAAATAGAACTCAAGGGGACTGAGTATTTCATGGCGACAAATAAGTTTCTACCCAGGGAACAATTCTCTATAAGTTGGACTTTATTCATCAAGGCGCGGCCATAAAAGCACTTAAAGTAATACTTTTTGATTTTAGAATCACTTAATAGTGATAATCTTCGGAGAAGATTGAAGAAAAGCATGTAAGCTTTGAGTTCTTGCTGTTTATTAGACACATGTCCTTGAAGGGAAGATAGACCAATCAAGACGAAGTCCTTCAGAGCGCATGCTCGCAAAGGAAAACAGTCTTGATAATGGACTGTTAAGAGGCTGAGGCCTATTTATAGGAAAGCCACAAGGCTTGTAATTAATGGCATAAAAATCAAAACCATCAGCCTTAAATGCCTGCACAAGCATCAAGTCCAATGCGGAGCTGACACGTGGATTGTCACTTCAGGAAACAGCAAATGACACAAGTCCCCAATTATCAACGCCGACTTGGCATTAAAAGATCCAACAAGATCTTTAAGACGGATTACATGCGACGCTTCAGAGTTACGTCCTAGAGTTCGCATCTATTCACAAGAAATGAAGGCTGTGTTTTGAAGTCTGTGTTCTTGCACAGACTTAAAGGTCGCGTCCTTTCATAAAGAACCACAGTCGCGCCTCCCTAAGCGATCAAGAGTCGCATCTTCTTAATGATCCAAAGGTGCATCTCCTCAGTAAACCAGGACCATGTTCCACAACAATTCAGAGTTGCTTCCTGAAGTTCGCGTTCATTCACAAGATTTGAAGGCTGGGTCCTAAAGTCTGCGTTCTTACATAGACTCAAGGGCTGCGTCCATGAATCCGTGTCCTTTTATAAACTTGAAGGCAGCATCCCCTTTATCAAGAACGCAGGTTCGTGTCTCAGAGCCACGTCCTCTCAAGGGGCCAGAGCCACGCCTCTCTTGAGCCAAGATCCGCATCCCTGGCAAACAGCTGAGAGTCGCATCTCTCTCAATAAGCCAGAGCTGCATTTCCATCAACAGTTCAGAGTCGTGTTTCTCTTGTCCGCTTCTCTACTACAAACAAAAAACCACATCTCAATGGCAAACCCAGTACAATCTGAGTTTATCATTCGCGTGTTTTTCTTGATGAGCTAGACCCGCGTCTCTAGCAACAGTTCAGAGCCACGTCTCCACTACAAATAAGAGCATCGTCTCTATCACGAGTTCAGTACAACCTGAGTTTATTACTTATGGTCATGCCCTAACAAAACGACTAAAGACGGTGTTCCCACAAATAGTCAAGGAGTGCGACTATGAAAGTTGAGTTCATCCAGGCAACAAAGAGTCCGTCTATTTCCCAAAGACAAAGAAAGGATAAAGACGAGATAAGAATTTACTAACTTTTATTATTTTAACTCGAAAATGATAAAAGTAACACAAAACACTCTCTTATTCAAATGGAGTGTTATGAAAAAATGGGGCGATACAAAAAGGAGAAGAAGGCTAATAATCTTGCTTCGTTAAATAATGAATTCGTTCCCGGAGGCACTGCATCTCCTACTGACGTGCCCTCTAAGCTTCAGCCAAAGCTTGAACCCGCAACTCCTCTGATAAGAATCTCTTAGTGGTCAGTTGTGTTTGAAGAGACTCCAACCTGGAGGAATAAGCAGCAAGGGTTTCTTGAACCTGCGTCTTGGCGGTTTTTAGCTCTTCCAACTTCTTTCTGGCGATAGCAAGTTTCTGCTCGTTGACTTGAATTAAGGCTTGCGCCTTAGCAATAATAGCCTGAGCAGTGATGATAACTTGCTCCACACTTTGGATGACGACCTCAGATTCCTTCGAATCGTCAATCAATCTTTGGTAGTCGACTTGGAAGTGCTGGAGGTTATGAGCTTCATCAGCCATTTGCTCCTCTTTCTCTTTTCGCTCATTTTTTTGAGCGGCGAGGAGCTTGCCTAGCATCGACCGAGCCTCATCCAGCGAGCTAGCCTTCTCTAGATTCTTTAGCTCCTTCAAATAGCTCCCCAGCTGTTCGACCAACACCAGATATGTCCTAGCTTATGAAGGGCTTCCAGTGTGACGGATATTCTCGATCTGATTCTCAAGAAGCATCTGGGCAAACTCGAAGGAGCTGCCCCTAGAAAGGACAAAGTCAATATAGGACTTTATGGAAGTAAAAAATTGTTGCACCATTTGACGCGCTAATTCTTCCATGATGTCAGTGGCTAGAGACATCCCTGCTGATGTGCTCCCGGATCCCCTTTCCATGAAAGGACGAGAGCTAGGAACCAATTCAACTTATACAGGGGTGAGGCCGACAACAGGCTCGTCCGACATGAGGTCGTTGCCAACACCTCCAGAATGATTATTGTTGTAGTAGCTTTCATAACAACAGAAGCAAAAACAAACTCCAAGGCACTGGGTTCCCCGGCCAAAGTTTGAACTGCATTATCTTTTGCGCTAGTGCTTGTCGCAGGATCCTCCACTGGAGCTATTCCAGAGCTCTCTGCAAACCATAGCATCAATGTCATTGGTATTGATGAAAAGGAGAGTATCCAATACGTCTGTATTCTTTTACCAAGTCGAGGATCTGAAGACGGCAAATCTCTAGATAGCCACTTAGGGATGAGGGCTCCCCGACCTCGGCGGTTGCACCATGAGGCATCTCAGTAATTGGTTCTTGAAAATATGAGTATGGAAGTTGATTTTGGAAATTGTGTAAAATTGTGAGTCCATCGGATTGTGCGTTGCTGCTCGGACTCACGCAAGGGTTCCATACTCAAGTCTAGTATTGAAGTTTGTTCATTTTGAATAGGTGAGACTGAAAAAGATGAGTAGGACTCTTGAAAATTTTGTTGAGAGGATGAGTCCAACATGTTTTGCATTCTTTCACAACAGACTTCCAAACGCTTTTCTAGTTCAGATTCTTCATCAATTGGATGCTCTAGAAAAGGAGTATGTGGAGTTTGATGTGGGAAGGATTGTGAATTAAGCAAATTTTGCATTTGTTGTAGGGACTCTTATACTCCTTTCCAATGATGATTTTTCTCCAATTGGTGGTTTAGGAAAAGGAGTATATGAATCAAAATGGGGAACGAATATTGTGAAAATTGTGGACAAGATGGTTGAAAATTTGACTCGGGGTAGGCGAATCCCAATGAACTCTGTGAAGAGTTGAAATTATTTTGAAAATTATGGTCATATGGTTGAGGATAAGGGTCATATTGAGTCGGATAATCCCAACTCGGCATATATGATTGGTTCATGTTGTACATAGCCGAGTTGGAGTTATCCGAATCAAATGAGGTCGGAGTGAAATATGGATTCATATTATGGTTGAAAGAATTGTTGTTGTTAAAATCCATATCACAGTATACAAAAAGAAAACAAACAAACAAGCAAACAAACAAAGAAAAAGAAAAGAAAACAAGCCTATGCTAGGGTTGACTTAGACCTAGACGACTCCTAATTAGTTAGACTGTCCACGGGGGGTATATTGTCGGAAGCGGACCACAAGTTAATCGGTTAGGTAGGGGCAAGATCAGTGGGAGGTATCCCTGCCGGAGCAACTGGCCTAATTATGCCAACCACTGTTCTTCGAGTTTCGCCTCTCAATCCCCAACCTTAGACACCGATTTAGCAAGAGTCAACTTCTAAAACTTCCCCCTTAGGTCATTCTCCTAAATGAGTCCGAGATGTCCCTAGGGGCCAACGTCTAGCAATTTTTATTAAGGCTTTGTTGTGTGAGTGGGGAGGTGATTTTTGGGCTAAGGGAGGGTAATAACTTCCCCACCTTATATTGTCTTGGGTTTTTCCCTTAAGTTAAATTTGTGCAAGTGTGCAATATAGATAAGCATGAACACAAAAAAACGAGTAAATCACTGAAGTGTTTGTCCTAACTATATGCAATGCAATATGTACACCTCCTATAAGATCACAACAACACAAGAATAAAATACAGTATATTGGAATGAAAATTGACACGTGCCTAGATGTAAATGTCTAAAACCGTTTTAAAGCATCCAATTACCGTATTTTAATTCTTAAATTATTTACAGTGTACAGGTAATATAAAAAAAATTAGCAACAGAAAATAAGAATATACAAGAATTACCCGACCACACTTGAGCAAGTGTGGATTTCTGCAATGCTAAAACTTTAACCTGCACACCAAAAAACAAGAAGAAAAGTTAGCAAACTTGTGAAATCAAACCGTTCCTATCCCTGGCAACGGCGCCAAAATTTGATCGTGGGAAAACCTAGCACAAAAAGTGTATGTTTTGAAAATGATATTTAAGTGTGTGTCCTTTGGCTTCTTCGATACTCCCGTTATAGCATAGAGGCTAAAACGAGTCGAATCCATAAGGACGGGAGGCGATAGAAGCTTACCGGTTGATTCACGTGTTTGTTAAAGAATCTTCAAAGTTTTAAAGAATCAAAAGAAAAGAAAGAAAAGAATGAAAAGAGAGATACGGTGAAATACGAAGAAGTGAGAAATATTGAAAAGAATGTATTTGTAATTTTCGTTGTTTCTAAAATAAAGTGAAAAACAAAGAAAACTCACGGCTACTAACTACTAATGACTCCACCAACATGCTAACCTCTTAGTGATAGTTGCCTCACATGTATCATTGGCCATCACTAGTCCTGGTTCAAGAGCTATTCAAAGCATGACCGATATGTAACTCATCACAACCCAACTTAACAAACAAGTGCAAGCTACACTTAAATCATCAAAACCCAATAAGAGCAAGCATGAAGTAAAGTAATGTTAGCTTGTTAGTGGTTAGGAAGTTAGAATTAGATCCATCATCATGAGCCATCAATGGCTCTTGCAAGAGCAAGGCCAAAATGAGGCTATTAGATTCATGTGGATTATCATCAAAGAAGTTAGCAAGTTGGTGGTTAGTAGTTAGTTGCCATGAGAGAAAAACTAGTTACACATGTAAAAGAGATTAGAGAGAAGAAAACAAAGATAAGGTAAGAGAGTACCTTTCATAGATTGTCACCTTCCATTACAAGCACTCTTGCTTCCCCACATGTACCACTCTCTCTCCCTATACAAGATCTACAAAAAATAAAAATACAAGGGAGGAAGAAGAACTAACATAACCTAAACTACCCTAAAATATAACATGGAATGAAAACTACTCCTAAAACTTGCATATCTCCCTTCTACAAGCCCCTAGGGGGTATTTATAGGAATCTGGGGAACAGGGGGCCAGGGGACAAACCCTGGCCGAAGCGCGCGCGCGCCGCGGCCATCCTGGCGCCGCGCGCGGTCCTTTTGGTACCCTGTCAGAGTCTGCTCTCGGATTTGTCTGTGCAGCCTCTGATTATTCCAGAATTAGCCCTTTAGGTCAATGGCTATTCATGTAGGCCTTTAATCACCAATTAAATGGTGATTTAGATCTTGTTCTTCATTTGCACACCATGACCTAGAATCAAGCAAGAAAGGTATTTATTAGCAGAATTTATTATCAAATAAATGTGAAGATGTGGTATAATTTATGCAAAATTAGATACTAATCACACCCCCACACTTATCTTTTGCTCGTCCCGAGAAAAACAAAAACCTAAGGAAATTATTACACCACTTTCGCAGGTGACGCGATTGCACTGAGTATGTGCAACAAGCCGTTAAACCTCTAAGTTTCCCTAGAGGAGGAGTTTTGTCTCCTGAGGGTTTTCAGCGGATTACACCCACAAAATCCGTAAAGAAAGAAACCAAATGTTAGTATTTTGAAAACACATTTGAAATAGAGAAAAGTGTTGAAATTTTTGCGAAAATATAAGTGATCTAAGGTCATAGGTTAACCAGAAATTGTTCTTTCTTAAACTAAGTCAAAATGCAAAAAATCTTGTTATAAATTAAATGTAAGAATTTAAAATTGAATTGACTCTTTGATCTTTCATAAAATTCTTAGAAAAAATATGCACTTTGTGAACAGTGACGGTTTTTGGACTCTAACTTTCATGCCATTTTATTATATATATATATAGATTTTTCCCTTTTTTTTTCTTTCTTCCCTTAGTTTTCTTAGGCTTTCTTATTTACCCGGGTAGTGAGCCTTTAACTGGTGACTCCCAACCAGATGGTCTTAGGGCACCAGATGAGAAAACATCCCTCGGACTTAAGGACTCGAGTAAACAAGGCCACAAAACTAAAGGGGGTTATTTTTTTTTTGTTCACCATTTTAGGTATGAATAATCATGCTTCCTGAGGCATAATTACCCAACTTCAGTAAGTGATTTTTATTATCATAATAAATTTTTTTAATATATATATTTTTATGGCATTTTCAGTCTTTGTTTCAATCCCAAAAATTGTGTAAGTGCAGAGTGCATAAATCTAAGGCAAAAAATTCAAGATCAAATTATCTTTTCAATCTTACTTTCTTATCCTATAATTTAGACAAGATCTATTATTTTGACTTGGTTTAAAATTTCATATTTTAGGTCTTCCTAATTCCTAAGATAATCTTAATTTTCTTAAAAATAAATCAAAAACTATTTCTCTTGTTTCAAAAAGTTTTGAAAAAAAAAAGAAAAGAAAAGTTGTTATATAACAGATTTTTTTTTAATTAAAAAGAAGTGTAAAAGAAAGAAAATATAAAACAGATTTTTTTTTAATTAAAGAAGTGTAAAAGAAAGAAAATATAAAACTAACTACGTTAGTAAACCCTCCCCCACACTTATCTCACGCATTGTCCTCAATGCATCATGAATGTGTATACATGAAATAAATGGGAGAGAAGGAAAATTACCTCAAGGGGGTGGCTCTGGTGGTGGTCGGATTGGGCCAAGCGCTGCGACCCAATCAAGATATTGTGGATCATCCAGAAATCCACCAAGGACCTCTCTAATATGACCCAATAAAAAGATGATTGATTGAATGGTCTTATTGAAAAATTTATCCCTATCTAATGGCCAATTTTAAAAATAATTACTGTGTTAGTTTCATCAACAGTCTTGTCCAACAATGATGTGTGATTTTGGAAGATAAGTGATTTGGACTTAAATGGAACAGGAGTAAAAACCGACACCGACTCGGGAATTTGACTCAGATCAAGTCGAGAGTCAACAATGAGAGTCGAAATGGTTCAAAAATAGGGTCCAAAACAAAGAATTGATATTCACACTTTTCCCCATTAATGAAGTGTGATCATAAGATATTGGTGACTCCATTTCACGGTGTACTGGTACAGGATTCAATGTTGACTCCGGAATAGAGAAAAAATCTGGTAAAGTTACCGGAGTCATTATTGAACCAAAAAGTGAAAGGGAATTACTAATATGAGGTTCGGGATCACATTCAGGTTCAATTTCAATTTCAAGAAAGGGATAACTTGCCAAAATGTCCAGGCGACTTTCATAACTTGGAGATTGGGCAAGTTCAAATGTGTGTTCTGAAATTGAAGCTAGATTTCCAAAATGACATGATTCATGGGTCCAATCAGTAGAGTTAGGGATATAAGAATTGGTCAAAGGTTGACAAGAAAGGCTTTCTCGCTTTCATTGATCAATTCGCTCAAAAGTGAATCTAAACTACTGATAGGCCGTGTAACAGAATTTGGAGTCAGAATCATGTCTTCCGTACTCTTTGTAATTGGTTCTTGAAATATGAGTAAGGAAGTTGATTTGGAAATTGTGGTAAAATTGTGAGTCCATCGGATTGTGCGGTTGCTGCTCGGACTCACGCAAGGGTTCCATACTCAAGTCCAGTATTGAAGTTTGTTCATTTTGAATAGGTGAGACTGGAAAAGATGAGTAGGACTCTTGAAAATTTTGTTGAGAGGATGAGTCCAACATGTTTTGCATTCTTTCACAACAGACTTCCAAACGCTTTTCTAGTTCAGATTCTTCATCAATTGGATGCTCTAGAAAAGGAGTATGTGGAGTTTGATGTGGGAAGGATTGTGAATTAAGCAATTTTGCATTTGTTGTAGGGACTCTTCTATACTCCTTTCCAATGATGATTTTTCTTCAATTGGTGGTTCAGGAAAAGGAGTATATGAATCAAAATTGGGGAACGAATATTATGAAAATTGTGGACAAGATGGTTAAAAATTTGACTCGGGGTAGGCGAATCCCAATGAACTCTGTGAAGAGTTGAAATTATTTTGAAAATTATGGTCATATGGTTGAGGATAAGGGTCATATTGAGTCGGATAATCCCAACTCGGCATATATGATTGGTTCATGTTGTACATAGCCGAGTTGGAGTTATCCGAATCAAATGAGGTCAGAGTGAAATATGGATTCATATTATGGTTGAAAGAATTGTTGTTGTTAAAATTCATATCACAGTATACAAAAAAAAAAAAACAAACAAGCAAACAAACAAAGAAAAAGAAAAAGAAAACAAGCCTATGCTAGGGTTGACTTAGACCTAGACGACTCCTAATTAGTTAGAATGTCCATGGGGGGTATATTGTCGGAAGCGGACCACAAGTTAATCGGTCAGGTAGGGGCAAGATCAGTGGGAGGTATCCCTGCCGGCAACTGGCCTAATTATGCCAACCACTGTTCTTCGAGGTTTCGCCTCTCAATCCCCAACCTTAGACACCGATTTAGCAAGAGTCAACTTCTAACAACTTCCCCCTTAGGTCATTCTCCTAAATGAGTCCGAGATGTCCCTAGGGGCCAACGTCTAGCAATTTTTATTAAGGCTTTGGTTGTGTGAGTGGGGAGGTGATTTTTGGGCTAAGGGAGGGTAATAACTTCCCCACCTTATATTGTCTTGGTTTTTCCCTTAAGTTAAATTTGTGCAAGTGTGCAATATAGATAAGCATGAACACAAAAAAACGAGTAAATCACTGAAGTGTTTGTCCTAACTATATGCAATGCAATATGTACACCTCCTATAAGATCACAACAACACAAGAATAAAATACAGTATATTGGAATGAAAATTGACACGTGCCTAGATGTAAATGTCTAAAACCGTTTTAAAGCATCCAATTACCGTATTTTAATTCTTAAATTATTTACAGTGTACAGGTAATATAAAAAAATTAGCAACAGAAAATAAGAATATACAAGAATTACCCGACCACACTTGAGCAAGTGTGGATTTCTGCAATGCTAAAACTTTAACCTGCACACCAAAAACAAAGAAGAAAAGTTAGCAAACTTGTGAAATCAAACCGTTCCTATCCCCGGTAACGGCGCCAAAATTTGATCGTGGGAAAACCTAGCACAAAAAGTGTATGTTTTGAAAATGATATTTAAAGTGTGTGTCCTTTGGCTTCTTCGATACTTCCGTTATAGCATAGAGGCTAAAACGAGTCGAATCCATAAGGACGGGAGGCGATAGAAAGCTTTACCGGTTGATTCACGTGTTTGTTAAAGAATCTTCAAAGTTTTAAAGAATCAAAAGAAAAGAAAGAAAAGAATGAAAAGAGAGATACGGTGAAATACGAAGAAGTGGGAAACATTGAAAAGAATGTATTTGTGATTTTTGTTATTTCTAAAATAAAGTGAAAAATAAAGAAACTCACGGCTACTAACTACTAATGACTCCACCAACATGCTAACCTCTTAGTGATAGTTGCCTCACATGTATCATTGGCCATCACTAGTCCTTGGTTCAAGAGCTATTCAAAGCATGACCGATATGTAACTCATCACAACCCAACTTAACAAACAAGTGCAAGCTACACTTAAATCATCAAAACCCAATAAGAGCAAGCATGAAGTAAAGTAATGTTAGCTTGTTAGTGGTTAGGAAGTTAGAGTTAGATCCATCATCATGAGCCATCAATGGCTCTTGCAAGAGCAAGGCCAAAATGAGGCTATTAGATTCATGTAGATTATCATCAAAGAAGTTAGCAAGTTGGTGGTTAGTAGTTAGTTGCCATGAGAGAAAAACTAGTTACACATGTAAAAGAGATTAGAGAGAAGAAAACAAAGATAAGGTAAGAGAGCACCTTCCATAGATTGTCACCTTCCATTACAAGCACTCTTGCTTCCCCCACATGTACCACTCTCTCTCCCTAATACAAGATCTACAAAAAATGGAAAATACAAGGGAGGAAGAAGAACTAACCTAACCTAAACTACCCTAAAATACAACATGGAATGAAAACTACTCCTAAAACTTGCATATCTCCCTTCTACAAGCCCCTGGGGGGTATTTATAGGAATCTGGGGAACAGGGGGCCAGGGGACAAACCCTGGCCACAAGCGGCGCGCGCGCCGCGGCCGTATGGCCACGGAAACGCGGCCCATGCCGCGTTTTCGCGGCCATCCTGGCGCCGCGCGCGGTCATTTTGGTCCCCTGTCAGAGTCTGTTCTCGGATTCGTCTGTACAGCCTCTGATTGTTGCAGAATTAGCCCTTTAGGTCAATGGCTATTCATGTAGGCCTTTAATCACCAATTAAATGGTGATTTAGATCTTCTTCTTCATTTGCACACCATGACCTAGAATCAAGCAAGCAAGGTATTTATTAGCAGAATTTATTATCAAATAAATGTGAAGATGTGGTATAAATTATGCAAAATTAGATACTAATCACTCCCCCTGCTCCTCAACACTAGGAGGACTACTTCGGGCATCAAAGCTTCAGCCTCAGATTCTCTTCTGGCCTTCTTTAGGCTAGGCTCACCCTGGGAAGCAGAGCTACGAGAACGTTTGGCCATGGCTCGCCGACTCCTTTTGGTAGGTTGCTCCTTGGCCTTTATTATTCGAGGCTCCGGCTCCGCAGCTGTTGTCCTTGTTCGGCTGATCTCCCTCCTAGATTCGCCCCCTCCTCCTTTTCTTCTTCTGGTACTTATTCATCCCCGCATCCGGCAACCCTTGGACCCCAACTTGGTTTTGTACGTGGACTTGATGCCCCTGATACACGAAGTATTTGTTCTAAACCCGGGACCTGATTCGCCATGAAGTACCATGAACAAAAGCCAAAACTGGTATAAAAGTTGGGAGTCTTGTGAGGAAGAGTAAAGATAGCTTCGGTTTCCCCCGCTACGCTGTAATACCAGGCCCGGGCTCCTTCAAATAGATTCCCACTGAAGTGAAGGTGTGGATTTGGGTTGCCAATGTATAGCTGGTCATATCCAAACTGTCGAGCAAATTGGCAAGGCATATAAGGCTCTAATGTGTAGGAATTCCTTTACCGAAACACCAAGTACCCAGGCCAAATGTTGATCAGGCACAAAAAGACACCGGAGGATAACTGAGTGAAGCCATCTAGGGTTTCAGAATCTGCAAATTTGTCCTCGTAAGTTGCATCATGAATTTCGGGGAAGCACCTGTCCAATTGATAGTTATTCCCATTCAGAATCATCCTCCTAACAAAGTACAAATAGTGCTGAGACTAGCTTGAATTCTTCAATCGCTGCACGTAGGGAGTGAAACCCTCAGAGGGATATACTACCGTCATTAATGATGGGCAGTGCAAGATGTACCAGGCCATTAGGTACGTATACGAAAGCTCGACCCTGAGATTGGGAGTCTTGACCAAGGGACGACCGTTAGAATCTGTAACGGGGTTCCCCTCTGCATCTACAATGGTTTCCACATGGTAGAAGCTCTTTGCTAATGCGCACAACCCGCTTTGTATCCCAGCTACCATCGCTGGAAGGAGAGCGATAGACTTCCCGTGGGATACCAAGACCGCCGGGTACACCACATCGGCAACGATTATTTCATGCGACAGCGTTGGTTCTACACAACTCTTCAGCCATAGCATGAGGAAACCCGCCAATAGAGCCCGGCCAGAGATGGAAATCTAGGCCTGGTGATGAAAACTTTCAAAAATCGTATCAGGTTTGAAAGTGTCCTCATTCGACTCGGTAGTGTAGGAGCTTGTAGAGGCACGATCCTCTCAGCGATTTCTTCATCAGTGCAAGGGGTCAGACTAGTTACTGGGCTATCTTTTTCATTTATACCATTAAACAGATAGCTCGCCCAGGACATCTGCTTAACCCCCCTATTCCTCAAGTTGGATATCCGCCTGCAGATATGGAAGTGGCACAGCACTTTCCAATATGTCTCGAACACCCGAGGATCATCTTTCTTCAAGAGATGAAGCTCCTCAAAGGTCGGGACATACTCTTATAAGGCGCATCTCCAATAATCAGCCCTGAGACTTCATACATCTCATGAAAGGTGCGTCGTTTCCCCCAGGAGGCAAAGAAGGTGCAAGTTTCTGGATTATAACGCTCCAGGACAGTGTAAAGGTGTTGCATACTCTACAGAAGGCCGTATTGAACAGCTCTGACAGCCTCATACAGTTTAGCCTGTAACAGAAGGTCACCAAGTTCGGCCAGGACAAACCCTATCATTCTACACCACCAGTTCTTGTTAGTAGAATGAATCCATCCGGTCACACGAAATTCAGAGAGGAAGTCACCCCACCTCCAGGAATTGTCGAAGGAAAGTGGCTCCAAGTTGGGGGTCTCTCCCTTCGGGTACTCAATGCTGACCAAGCCAGGGTGCAATCCCACCACACACATCTTCCATGTCCGATGATTGAGGTTGGACCTGCACAAAAATACAGTATTTCAGATTTTAAGTAAAGAGTGCAAGGTGCTCAATTCTACCACAATAGCAAGTGGCTATGCGGGTCGTGATCCACAAGGAGGGACTAGCGATGAAAGCTTTTTAGTAAGTCTTCTTTTAAGATACAAAGTATGGTTAAAGTTTTTCTTTAGTTCTAAAAAAGAAAAGAAAAATAAATTACAATGAAGTTAGGCAAAAAGTGAGAGATTGGGAAGATGGAGAAACCAGAATTGGATATGTACAAAGAAATGGAAAAGGAGTGATAAAAGAAGTGGGTGTTGTTAGTGTTCTAAACTAAATAATTAAAAGAAAGATAACCTAAAAATTACTTACCTCTTCAGTGCTCATATACCTTGGATCCGTTGCGACGACTTCCCTTGTTTTTGAAGGCAATCAAGCATGGCGTATAGGATCTTCCCCATTCTCGATCTACACTACGAATAAAAGGGCAAACTATACTAGTAAGAGAAGGGTTGTTCATCACCATAGGCCATCAAGGGCACTTGCAATGGCTAAGCAGTCTCGAGGCTATCGGATTCTATTGGATTGCAATACATCAGAGGAGAGTAAAAGAAAACAAGAGTAAAGAAAGAAAAGAAACTTTGATTCGATTTAAATAACAATGAAAGAAGAGATCACTTACACTGGTGTCACCTGTAGTACAAGCTTGCTCTCATTCCTTCATGAAAGTTGTCTCTCCTCTCAGTTACATAAAGAAAAGTAAAAATTACATAAAAGAAAACTAAAAACTTAAGTTACAAACTACAAATTATCCTAAGTCCTATTCTCTGCTTGGTCGTCATCCTTGCCTTTGAGATTGCAGGTATTTATAGAAAAAATGCAGAGGTTAGAGGAATATGAAGATAGGAAAAGCTGGCTATTTCTGAATTTGAATCCTCCCCTTATCTCCAAACTTGATTTGATGTAGATATTCAGTTCTGATCTGTAGTTTGTTAGCGTGTTGATTACTGAATATCACTTATCAAATGACAGAATTAGAAATAGTGATCAACACAAGAGTTGTATCCCTGTAAGTCTTCTTTCTGGATCATCTTGAATCATAAGATTTGAGATTCGGTAGCGAAAGTTATGATTCAAATACTGAAATGTATGCAGTCAGAATCTGAGTCAAACTTGCTTCATCTCATTCGTTGATCTTCTCTCTATCCATTTATCTCTCTGTATTTGATATTATCCCCTCGGTTGATCTTTAGCTAACCAAAATGAATTTATAGAAATCTGAATTTTACTAGATTTTATTTGGTGTTATCTTTCTGATTTGCTCTGATCTTCAGCTGAACATTTGCCCCAATCCTTGATTTGTTCTAACTAGATCTGGGATCATCCTCAGCTAACCAAATAGATCCAGTTAAATCTAATTTTAACTGATATTTATTTAATTTAATCCTCTTTCTCTTTATTATTATCTTCTACAAAATAGACATTTAAGACAAAGAAATTAGCAGATTTATTACACGATAAATGTTAGAGTGTAATGAAAAGAATGCAAAATATGTGTACGATCATCTAACGGTGTAGGCTTCATGGGCACCTATCTTGCCCAAAGAGACTCCAGAGTGTGGCTTGACCAAGTCCCAATCTATTATCTGACGCATAGATATGTGCTGCAGATAGGCCAGGGGATATGTCCTCTCCATGTTCAAAAGGAAGAATTTTCTATCACCAATTCGGCGGAGCCATTTGTAGTTCCCATCATAAAGGGCAGTTTCATCTTCATTGATTGAGTCACCAAAGAAGAAGGTAGGCTTCCTTAGCGGAGTGCGGGAATTCGACTCAAACTGGCCATCAGAAAGAATCTCCCGAAGGGTTAGCATACTGGCCTTGCTGATCCTATCCTTTTGCTCCTTTAACTTACCAGTAGTCACAAGAGCAGTCCTCGGGAGCATAAAGGTCAGGTTCCGATCAGTACCACCTACGTGCCCAAAGTGACACTTCTTGGATAGAAGGCTAGATGAATCACACTACAAAGAAGACAACACTTAGTCAGAAATCTAAAAGAAAATGGCTAAGTGTTTGAAACTCAAACGCGAGAGTGAATCTAGACACATAAATCAGCAAAATCCGCATCTAAACTCAAAAAACGTGAGGCTTGCATGAAGCCCGCGTTTCAAAATCCATAACTTAGAAATTTTTCTAAGTGTCAGACTCAGAAGCGAGACTCAATGGAACCCACGCCTGACCTTAAAGACACAAGGATCACATGAAGCCCACGTCTGAACCTTCCTCACTTAGAGAAATTCTGAATATTGGGATCAAAACGCAAGGATCAACGAGGCCCGCGTTCGACAGGCAGATACAGACTCAAGTTGATGAAGTAAAGATGCAGATGTCGTCAAACTTGCGTCTTACCTGCCAATGCAAGAGCCGCATCTGAAAATCAAACATGGGCATGAGCCTCGCAGTGGCGGTTCACATTCAAAAGAGACTTAAGAGTTAAGAGAACTCTTTAAGCCCCTTTAATGGTGAAAACCAGTTCAAATGGTTTTACTACCTGAAATAGGGCCCTCCTGCGTGGGAGGATCACCCATTTGAGCCTCAGGAGCAACAACGCTCGAGGACGAGGCAGCATGCTTAGTCTTTGGTGCCATTTCGACCGTGAAATCAATATTAGGGACGAAGGAAAATGGAAAAAGCTTTAAAACATTTCTTAACTCTCAACACAAGGCTTAGCAGAGAAGAAGAAGAGCCTAATGATGACTCTTGAAAAACTGTTGTCTTTTATAGACAAAGTGATCCGCAGAGATACGCGGCGCGTGTCTTGAGGCCTAATCTTTGCCTGACGCATGGCATGCATCTTGAACGGACGCATTAGGGTAAAGATGTCCCCTCAACTCTACCAGACACGTGGCAACGCACCCAGAGCACGGGTCTCACGTTTAACAAAGTCGTGTCCCTTCAAAGATCGCATCTCTTCAGCAAAGTAAAAGCTGCGTCTATACAACAGAGTGAGAGCCGCGTCTTCACTTTAAAGACCGCGTCCCTTTAAAGACTGTGTCTCGGGCTCCACTTCGAAAGAGGACTACGTCTCTAAAGTAATATGATCTCTACGTCTATAAGACTTGCATTCAGACTTCGCTTCTACAATCAGTTCAACAGTACACTGACACAAGCAGATGACTGTCTACCCCCGGTTTAACAGTACACCAACAACCAGCTCAGGGAACCGAGGAGGTCAGGACTGTGTATCTAGACACTCACCATGATTATTTCTGGCGGCTTCAAAGGGTTTTACAGTACACTCACGAAGACCACATTCCAGACAGGATCAAGCTCAGAGTATCTCAAATGATTGTCAGTCCAATCAAAAGAAGTATGTATTCAACTAGAGTTCAAAGTATTTCGAAATCCATCCCAGTCATCCGTGGAATACCAAAAACTTTAGAGGTTCTTTAGATTGTCCAAAAATCACTGAGTCCAAACTCCAGACGCAAGGCTAATCATAGCCACAGTGCAGTACCAAGACGCAGAGCTTGAAAGCCACGTCTCAGCATCACTGCAATACCAAGACGCAAGGGTCGAAACCCCCGTCTCTACTTCACCGCAATGACCAAGACGTAGGGCCCGAAGCCTACGTCTCACATAAAACTTGACGCAGAATTTGAAGCTCATATTTCAACCAAATGTGAAGCTCAAGCGTTACCTCAACGGCTAACGTGAGGCTTGAAGCCCGCGTTTCAACTACAGAGGAACCCTGCGTTTCTTTTATAACTGCTCTCATTACTAGGTCAATTACTGCCCACGTAATGAGAGAGTTAACCCCTATTATGGAGTATTTTTAGGGGACAGTTTTACCCCTGGAACCCC
The DNA here is from genome assembly GCA_038442645.1 of Agave tequilana. Taxonomy (NCBI): domain Eukaryota; kingdom Viridiplantae; phylum Streptophyta; class Magnoliopsida; order Asparagales; family Asparagaceae; genus Agave; species Agave tequilana. Next base: position 216,004 of record JAVJIF010006505.1, read on the forward strand.
TATAAATAGCTCAGTTTGCTGTGGAAAAGGGGTCGGAAGAACTTTGGTTGCACGCCTTAGAAAGACCAAAATCTCCAGCAGAGAAATATTAAAAGAGTAAACTCTTCTAACGACTTGCTGAGTCAAGTTTGCTCTTGCCTAAAGTCTCTTTGAGGTTCTTATTGGGCAGAAGCTGCGTTACTTCGTTCATTGTCCAAAGAGAACATTCCCAAAAGATCATGACGTTCACCCAGTTAACAGAAAATAAGATTCACTTTCCATCGCTACATCAAGAACCCAGCACTAAACAAAGAGAAGATTTAAGCTTGAATTCTTCCCACTCTTGTCATCGGATTATTGATATATTGTAACTTTCTTTACAATCAAATAAAAAATTTACACGCCCTCAATGTTTCCCACCAAACAACTAGATCCACCGAGATATCATCCCCAGATATGATGTGCCCGAGAAATGAGACACGGTCTAACAAACAAGAGCATTTACTAAGCTTTGCATATAACTTCTCTCATCTTAGAGTTTTAAGGACAATCCTCAAGTGCTCATCGTGTTCTTCTTTGGTCTTAGAATAGATCAGATATCATCAATGAAGACCACGATAAATTGATCTAAATGGAGCAAAGGCGCGATTCCTCACGTCCATGAATATCGCAAGAGTATTAGTGACTCCGAATGACATAACAAGGAATTCAAAATGTCCATATCACGTCCGAAAAGTAGTCTTAGATACATCCTTAGCGTTCACCCGCACTTGGTGATAAGTAGAACGGAGATCTAGCTTAGAGAATACTATGGCTCCGCCAGTTGATCAAAGAGATTGTCAATCTGGGGTAAGGGATACTTATTCTTGACTGTGACGTGGTTCAACTCCCGGTAATTAATGCATAGTCGCTGGCTTCCATCCTTCTTCTTGACTAAAAGGACTGGAGCGCCCAGGATGAAGCCCTCGGTCAGATTAACCCCTTATCGAGCAATTCTTGAATCTGCTTCTTCAGTTCTGTTAGTTCATCGAAGCCATGCGGTACGTTACCTTGGAAATAAAGGTTGTTCCAGGAATGATTTTGATACTAAATTCAACCTCTCGAATAGGGGGTAGTCTAGGGAGATCCTCAGGAAAGATGTCAAGAAATTCACATACCACCTCAGGCATATTAACCTGCTCCTTAGAGTTCAAGGACTCTAGCACCCCCTTCAATTACCTCTTCTTGAATTGGGCTTGCTCCAGATTTACATCCCAGCATGAAATTCAAAGTCTGGGTGACTGGGGATTCGAAAAGTAACTTTCTTCTTCCTACAGTCAATGACTTTTCTTCCTTGATCTTTTTATGCTCTCATTGACTGTAGGAAGTACCCAACCAGTCCATGCCCAAGACAACGTCAAACCCAGAGTCCTTTATGACTATCAGGTCGGCTAGAAACTTCTAACCACAGATCACTATAGGGGACTGGGTCGACTTAGGAGGAAGAGAAAACATTTCTGTTTCGAGCCATGAGTGTCTGGAACGGATAGGGAATAGCTTAGAAGAGAATCTAAGGCACGAGTTTAGGCTAACGATGTGTATCCAGACAATTATAGATGCTTTTTCTTATATGTGAACCTGATTGTATTTTTATGGTGCGGAATTAAAATAAACCTGGCTCTCATACCAACAAAATCATGTCACACCCTGCTTCCCAAAATACAGAATATGGGTACGTGATGATGGCCAGCAGATACTCACGAAGAGGGAAATCTCTTCCTGAATATCTTACGTTGTAGTAATAGAGCCAAATTCTCTCACACATATACAAAAAGACAACCAGAAGTTTCATTTTCATATAAAAGATATACATTTACAATAGTCTTTATCTAGATACAAGATTGGAAACATAACAAAGTAGAAATAAAAGAAGATACAATTTTGACATCGGGACATCATAACGAGATAAAATGCCAAAATATATAAGATAAGAAACTTCAGACTCACGCCTGGTAATCTTCTTGGGTTCCTTCGAACAGTAGCTCGTCAGTCTCCTCGAGCTCTGATGCTGAAAAATCAAGGTCCGTCAGAAGCAGACCAGCAAGTGAACACACAAAAAGAGAAAACAATAATATGAAAATATGAAAGTAAAAGGCCAATTAAGTAGAGCGCTGGAATCAATAAATTATAAATCTGACGGTATTATAAACTGACAAGTAAAATACCAACGAGAGTAACAGAATACTAGTTCAGGTGAAATAATGTCATGTATGTATATTATGACATGTATATAATGAGCATGAAGCACCCTGGACGAGTAATGTCATATATCATAATCATCAAATATCAAGATCACAAGATCACAAGTTAAGATCAATATGGCAAGTCCAGGAACATCATGTAGTCAAGATTATCCATGTCACAAATGATAATTCTTAGTTAAATATATTTTATTACCCTAACTAATACAGCTATCATGTGCCCCATTCCACAGGACAACTATATATCAAACAAGTGATGCGTTAGTGGATCCTGATAGCAGGGAGAAACAGTTCACTCTACTCAGATATCATGTAACATGTAATAATAGGAGCCCGCATAAATAACAAGATCACGTGTGGTATCCAAACGCATAAGGGTTTCTCTTCCAAGCACACCTCCCTTAATTTTCCCTGCTACAGTCCCCCTAGTAACCCTGGCTTGTTTAATTTTATTAATCAATATAAGTGCAAGATAATATGTGACTCAGCATGACAGGATTAGGGATCAGTATTAAAAATATCAGTGTCAAATAGTGATTACAATATATATCAAAATTTCAGAAAAATAAAACACGGTGACAACATCGAGTGACAAATACATAATAGTATAAGTGATGCAAGTGTATTAGGATGTAGATATAATCATAAAATATTAATCATGACATAGGGTGGCGTCAACTTACTTGTACAATATTTACTAATTTATAGTTATACTTGAATGATCATTTATGTAGCAAACATCCTATGCATGCGTGTCTTACAATACACGTGATCAAGGAAGGATATCGGGATAGAAAGAAATTTATAAACTAACAAAGGAACACAAAAAAGAGAGTATGTGTACTTGCCTGATGTCGTTGGAATCTGAATTTTCGTAACTACAACCGGCTCTAGGTAAAATTCGCGGCCTACATATTGCGTGAATTAATTAGAGACTTGACATGTTATTATTCAGTGATAAGTTAAATAAGAAAGTAATTTTTACTATTTATTATAATTTTTGTTGGTTAATATTTTTAAATAATTCAATTTCTGAATTTATAGCAACTATTTAAAAATATAATTTCATGATAAAATAGATGCATAAACTAATAAATTAATGTATATGTTTACATATTACAGAATTATGAATTTTATATTTTTTTGTGATATTTAGAAATTTATTGGCTATTTTTAAATAAATTATCATTAAATAATTATTATAAAGAATATTTAATTTCATGTTATTCTAAGTAATATTACACTCAAAATAATTTTACAAAGTCCTAAATTTAGTTTGTGATTTTTTGTGTATTTTTTGAAATTTTTTAAATTAAAATAAACCTAAAAATCAGTAAAAAGCTTAACGGGTCTATTTGGTACAGTAACGAGGCTGCTACAGTAATGAGTTTGGGTCTTGGTTTGCTACAGTAAAATACAACAATAATTTTTCTACACATTTTTGTTTTATTTATTTCTTTTCGTTTTCTTTTTCTTTTTCCTTTCTTTCTTTTTCTCTTTATCTTTTTTTTAATTGGGTCGGGTTCGGGCCAGTAAACAGACCCGAAGCCAGCCTGGCCTGGCTCGGTCAGGCTCTCGCCGAGCCTGGTTCGACCAAGCCAAGGCGAGACCTGGATCAACACTGTGTTGTGCACAACACAGTTTCGTTTTTTTTCCCTCTAAATAAAATGGATAAAATTCAAAAAAATATGATAAATACAAGGCATATTTTAGGTGTTCTATAAATTTTATTGTAATTTTATCATACATTTTACATGGTGAAATCACAGCTAACATGTAATGCGTACTACGTGTTCGATGAAATGTCACAATGAACTAAATGTATGAAAATGCAAAATAAAATACCTGGAACGCTTTCTTTCAGTCTGAATATTCTTCCCCTCATCCAACACTTCAGAATCTTGCTAAGTTTGAAAGAGAAAGAGAGAGTGTAGTGAAAAAGGGAGAGAAGTTTAGATTTTGCAAGTGACTTGAGATGGTGAGATACCATTTTATAGGCACCACACATGCCCCTAAGTCACCCCTGAGAGTTAGGCTACGTGGAAGAAGTAGTGGGTTTAGTTTGGGTGAGTGAGAATGAGGGAGGAAAGTGTGGGAGAAGTTAGAGACAGTGGGGGAAGTTGGAGAAGATGGGGGGAGTTAAAGGGAGGATTAAATAATTAGGCTTGGGCCTTTAAACCACATGCTATGTGGCATAATGGTGAGAGCTTGTGGATTTGAATGAAGTGGTTAGGTGTTTGAAAGTTGGAAGAATTATTATTAGGGTTTATTTTTCTAATATTTTTTTATTTTTATTTTCAATTTTGCCTTTTCTTAACTCAATTAAATTCCTATTTAATTCGGAAAAATTCCTAAAAAATTTTAAAAATAGAAAATATTACTTTAAACATTACTAAGAAATTAGATTCATGAAATTCATCCCTGATTGTAAATTAAAAATCTGAAAGTCGTATAACGACACAGATGGGTCACGAATTTTGAGAATCTTCAAATAATATGAAAAATTTTGAAAAAATTAAGATATATCTGAAATATTAGAAAATTTTGTTAAAGTTAAAGTAGACTTAGTTTAGACTATCAGAACAGGTATTTATACGATATCGACTACCAGCAGAAAATATCGGTGACTAGAACTAAGGGTTACACCTTTTGTAGGAAAACACAATTTTTTGAATATTTCTAACTACATATTTCACATTTGTGATTCGCCAAGTCTTATTATTGTTCGTTCTCCATTTTTCCTACCTTATAAGAAATGGTTACCATGATCTTCAGTAATTTTAGTTTTGGAAGTAGCTGTTTTCCTTCATTTTTTCTAGGGATTAATAGTTGTAAATGTGATCCAAATGGATAAATTTATGATATGAGTATTTTTTTGTGTGCGCACGCGTTTGAAGAATCTAAATTACGGGGCTGTTTGTTTCGCGTAAAACTCCGTAATTCGTAAATGACTTACTACCCAGTTACAACTACGGCGTTTGTTTGGACCGTAATTCGTAAAAGACTTACGTAACTCAACTAACACTCACTTGCAACCCAGTTACCACTCACTTACAGCCAAGTTACAGTTAATTTTGTGGTCATACAAATTTGTATTATTTTTTTATATTAATATTAAAAAATTTTAATATTTAACTTTTTTAATATTTATTTGCAGTATTAAAACTTTTAAAATCACCAAATAGTTAATTTTGTGGTCAACTTTTTCACTTACGACTTATACATTACGACAACCAAACACCGTAAAGTACAATACACTTTCTCACTTTACAATTTTATATTACCAACCAAACACCGTAAAATTTACATACATGTAACTCATTTACAATTGTAAAAGATTTTACCAATTACAACTACGAATTACAGTCAGTTACGACAACCAAACAGACCCTACTATCATGTATGTACACATCCCACTACAACAACATACGGTTTAAAAGGCACCTAAATTAACATCATTTTTTAGACACAACAATATAAAAAATGATTTAACGCCGGTTTCAGAGAAACCGACATTAAATATCAAGATTTAACGCTAGTTTCTATGAAACCGGCGTTAAATTCTTCAATTTAACACTAGTTTTCAAAAATCGGCATTAAAACCAGAGATTGAATGCCAGTTTCTTAGAAATTGGCGTGCAGGTTTCAATGAAAACCAACTTAAATAAAAAAAAAATCCTAAATCCCTCCCCCAACTCGGCTTCTCTCTCTCTCTCTCTCTCTCTCTCTCTCTCTCTCTCCTACTTCAAATTCCCCCTCTCGGTCGCCTCTGCCGAGTCCCCTCCGCCGCCTCTCCAGACTTCACCGCCCCGATCTCTCTTTTCCAAGAAATCCCCCTCTTCGGTCTCCTCTCTGGAGGCGCCTCTTCCGATTTCTAGAGCCTCTCCCCGCCCCGATTTCTCTCTTCCCTAAAAAATCCCCCTCCTCGGCCTCCTCTTCGAAGCCCTCTCCGTCGCCTCTCCATTGTCTCCCCCATTCTGATCGCTCTTTCTCCGTTAAGAAATACGCCCCTCCTCTCCGTGCGCGAGCCGTTGCGAGCCCTCTCCGGTGAGCCCCCTTTCTCCCCTTCGCGAACCTCAAGGTATCACTCTTCTTATTTTCTTATATTTTGTGAAATTATTGTTTTGTGAAATGATAAATTTAGAAATCAGGACTCAATAAATTAATTTTATTATGATTTGACTTATAATAATCTAATTTAACGGTCTAAATTCCTCTTGACAGAAACGTTATTAGCGCTTTATAAGTTGTGTAAATTTAGAAAAAAATAATTATCTTTTCATTTCTCAGAAAACATATAAATTATTATCATCATTAAGCAAAGAGAGGGATTGTGAAATCGAATTCAAGAAATTCAAGTTGGTTTGCAAATTAAAAATCTTAGAATGTATCGACGATACAGGTCGACACCGTTTGGCTGGATTTTCAAATAATTCAAAAAAATCTCCAAAAATATAGTATATAAAAAATATAATCCTGAAGAATAATTTAAAAATAGATTCAAAAATTCAATCCTATTTATAAATTTGAAATCATAGAGTCGATTATCGGTATCGATCGACATCGAATTCGGAGAATTTCCAAAATAATCCAGAAAAATTTAAGAAAATTCTTAAAAAATCTAAAATATTAAAAAATGATATCTAGAGTTGAAATCAGTTCAATTTGATCACCAGGGAAGTCAAATCAAATTTGTACACCGTATCAAGTATGATGCATGTGTTTGTTTATAGCGTGTGCCTTGTGGATCAGAAATTAATTTTGTTTGCATTTTTATGTCATGTTTTATCAAAAATTACTTCTTGTTTATTATGTCTGGACATAATAAAGATGGGTCGAAAATCAATTCGTGTTGATCAGTTAAGTACCGAATATGAGAAAGATGTAGGGAGTTTATCAACTTTGTGGTTGAGTATGCAGACAATCCTAATCGTAGTAATTGTTCGTGCATAAAATGTGATTGTCTTGATATAGTTATAGTTGAAGTACTAAGAGATCATTTATTCATTAATAGATTTGATTCAAGTTATACAAGATGGATATGACATGGTGAGAGTGCAAGAAAAACTAGACCTATTAATTCAAGTGATAGAAGGTGTGATGAAAGGGAAAAGGTCGAATGTGATGAGGGTGATAAATTAGAAAACATAATGCATGATGTAGATAAATACTCTGTGAATCATCCACACTTTTTCGAGAGCTTGAAGAATGATGCAGAAAAACCTTCATACATTGGTTCTAAATTCACTAAGTTATCTGCAGTATTAAGATTATACATTTTGAAAGTAGAAAATAGGCGGAGCGATAAGAGTTTTATACCCTTACTCAAACTCTTGAAAGATATGCTTCTTAGAAAAAATGAACTTTCGGATTGCACATACGAGGCCAAGAAATAACGTTGTGATTTCAAGGGAAGATGCCCCACGACCGGATCTGTTGGCCCAATGGCCTTCCACTCTAGTTTTGATGATGATCAACTCATGTAGTTATGTTTACTAATATTCTTGTGTTTTTAAGTTTAAGATCATTAACAGGATATTAGTTGGTGATTAGCTTCAACAAGGAGTTTAGAAGCTTTCTATGTTGATTCCGGTGCCAAAGCTTAAAGATCATACCTTTGCACTTGGAGGATCACGCGTTTGGGATCGAGTCTACTTGAAGATGGAAGATCATCAAGAAGACTTAGGTATCCTAGTTTAGATAGAGTTTTTAGATCCATTTGTAAAGCTTAGTTTAGTTGATATGCTCAAGTGCACAAAACACACACGTTTCATGATTTGGTTCTTGGTTTTCATGAATAATAGATCAAAACAAGTTTACTTTATACCTATGTATATTAGATATGGTCTAGATATACATACATGCTTTAAACTTGCTAGACAAACTTATTTTGACTATCCTATTCATGTTTTGGAAAAATCAAGTTTGACAAAATATAAGTTTTGTTTTTGATAAAATTGGCAAGACACAAAAATGAACTGATATGTTGATATATTGTCTTGAAATTTTTATCACTTGTTTGAGTTTCAATATAAAATGATAAAACAATTTTTATGGTATTTTTAAAAAAGATAAAAGATTTTTTAGAAAATATTTTTCCAATTTTCTGACCTTGTTTTTGTGCTGACAGGCTGGTCGGTCGACCCTGACGGTCGACCGCACCAAGGGCCGGTCGACCGTTCGGGTCGACCGACGTGCACAGACGTGCACGTCTGTTAGGCACAGACACGATCGACCGGGACGGTCGACCGAGTTGAGAGCTCTGCTCTCGGGTTTTCTGGGTCGACCGGGCCGGTCGACCGCAGTTGCCCAACGGTCATAATTCTGACCGTTGGCGGTCGACCGGACCGGTCGACCGGTGGCCTGTCAGGCTGCCACATCAGCCTAACGGCTAGTTTTTCCTAGGGGCTATATATACCCCATCTCTTTGGGGATTTTTGCCAAGTTTTCTAAGAGAAAAATTTCCAGTTTTCTGAAGTGTTTAAAAGAGTTTTAAAAAGAGTTTTTGGGCTTTAAAACTTCTCATCTTTATTTGTTTTGGGTTTTTGAAAATCAAAGAAAACTAGGTTTTTGGGATTTTGATTTGGTATTTCATTTTCTATCATATACAAGAGATTTTCCAAGTAGTTTTTCTTTGTTGCTTGTTTCCAAAAACACTTTGATTCCACACTTGAGCTATATCTTCTATCCTAAACTATTTAGGATCTTGTTTTTGTGGAAAAAGAAAAAGGAAAGAGGTTTGTGGTTGAAATATACCACTTGTTGTAAACCCTTGATTTCTTGAGTTGCTCCCTCTTTGGTAGAGGTGGAGATTGTTGTATTGGGTTGTTGGTTTGGATCCCTCTTTGGTAGAGGTGATTGAGTTTGGTTGTAAACCTCTTCGGTAGAGGTGGTTGTTGTTGTTGTTGGTTGTTGGGCCTCGGTGGAGGTTGTTGTTTGAGAGAGGAGTTCGGTACTCCTAGAGTTGTAAGAAATCCTCTTTGGTAGAGGTTCCCTCGGTGGGAGTTGAGATAGTGGAAATCCTACACGGTGGTGTAGGCGGGGATGTAGAGCAAGGTGCTCGAACCTCGAAACAAATCTCGGTGTTTGCGATTGCTCCCATTGTCTCTCTAACTCTCTCTCATTTACTTTGTGCAAAGCATCATACTTCATATCATATCATATTTGCTTGTGTTGAGCATATTTCATATTGCCTTGCATTAATTCATATTGCTATATCCTTGATTGCTTGGCTTGATTGTGTGTGCACATTGCTTGAATTGCTTGTGTGTTTTTGTGCATCACCTATACTCATCCAACAAGAGCTTCACATAGCGCCTCAACCCATATCTAGGGGAATCAAGAGGAGTTAGTCCAGAGCCTCGCAAGGGGAATTCGGCTACACTTGTTGGATTGTATTAAGTGTGTTGCAAGATTTGCATTAGCTTCCGCATTTAGCGCACTTAGTTTGCATTTAGTTTCTTAGATTAGCACCTACACCTATTCACCCCCCCTCTAGGTGTTTTTCAATTGTATCAGAGCTAGTGCTCCTGATACTTAGGCTTAACATCCTAGGAGTGAGATCCATTTGCTTGCTAATCTACATTTGCATTTGATTGTTTGCACATATTTAGTTTATAACATGGACTTCACGACCCACCTAGTTTTGACCCTTCCAACATTGATGTTTGGAAGTATAGGATGTCCATGTACCTAAAGACCCTAGGTTTGCATGTCTTCCTTGCCGCCACCAAGAGATGTTATCTTGGTGATGGTAATCATATAGGGGCCAATGCACAAGCCCTAGAGGCCATTAGAAGCACTCTTCCTAAAGATTATCTCTTATGTGTTTCTAACTTTGATTCCGCCTTTGCAGTGTGGAACAAATTGACAACCACCACCACCTCGGAGCTTCAAGTTCAAATTCAAGAAGAGGAATCTAGTGGAGAATCCTATCCACAATGCTTCATGGTCCAAGGGAATGACTCCCTTGAGGTACATTCGGAATCCCACCTAGATAGTGATTATGATGCTAGTTCTTCATGTGATGATATTGTTGATCCCCATGCTTTGAATGAAGAACTATCTATTGTTTGTGAAAAACTAATTGAAAAATATAAGATTTTGAAAAAGAAAAGTCTAGAAATTGAAAAGAAAATAAGTGTTTGCATTCTAGACTTGATTGTGTTTTGCAAGAAAAGGTTGAGGTCTCTAATGAAAGGGATTCATTGAGATCTCAATTGGAACTTGCACTTAAAGAAAATGAATTTTTAAAGTCTAAAAATGATTGCCTTGCTATTTTGAAGAAAAATGAAAATTTGTCTTCTAAAGTAGATTTTGTTTTAAAAGAAAATGTTGCTTTGAAAAATAAAATTATTTCTATTTCTAATGATTTAGATGTTTGTGTAAAGAAAAACATTGTTTTGCAAAATAAGATTGATGCACATGTTTGTCATGTTAGGGTAGTATCACACACTTCACCTATTGCATGCTCCACTTCTTCTACAATTCAAAATGATATAAATTTGTTAAAGAAGAAAATAGATTGTTTGGGCTCCACTATGAGCCAATGTGCCATGAACCACTCACGATTGGAAACCTTGGTTCGAAAGAAGCAAGTTCCATCTTTTCATGCACACCCTCCACGGCATACACATGCTCCTCACGGACACCATCACACGTATGCTCATGTGTACACATGTACACATTGTGGCCGAAAAGGCCATCTTGCTAAATTTTGTTATGATAGATTAAATGTTTCAAATTTAGCAAAGAAATTTGTTTGGGTTAGAGAAGGTACTAACCCCCATGGACCCAAGAAGATATGGGTACCAAAGACCACCCCTCCTATTATTTTTGATGTAGGTGTGGGCTCTCACATGACGTGAGAGTGATGACACCTTGGAGTGGATGCGTTCCGTACTTAAAGGAAATCAATTGGATGCATCACTTTCAAGGGAAGATTTGGTGGGAGGACCACCTTGGTTTGGAGAACTAGAGTGGTGCCCTCATTGTTTTGGTATCGAATCTCTAACTCCTTATTTATTGTTTACATGCTTTTAATATTCATTGTTTATAGCATGTTTCATTGTTTAGTGATTAATATGAAAATGCCATGTTAATTAGATTCTTGATACACATGTATAGTATTTGAGACACCCATGTTTAAGATGGATTATTATTTTGTGTTCTCATATTTGATTAGCCATCATGTACATCATAAATCTAATAACATGTGGATATTCATAACAATCATGTTTAAGTTTTTCATGTTGATTTTTATTTTGTGTTTTGATGCTTCATGTTAAGATTACATGTTTAAATGTTAGTTTTCACTAAAACTAGTATATACTTGTGCATATAGTGGGCCACAAATAAATCTATATATGTTTGGGTTTGATTGCTTATTTGAACCCATTAGATGTGCTAGTATAGTCTAGTTTTGATGATTCATACATCTTATACTTGTATTCTCATTTTTGAATGTGTTTTATGATTGTGTATTTCACTTCATGTATATGTTTGTATTGCCAAACTTTAAGATATACATGTATACCCCTTGAGTCATTTGCTTTTCATGCAAATCTATTTATGGACTCAATTGTGTTTAGGGATATGTATGTATACTTCATGTTTGACAATTCATACATATACCTTGAAATGAAATTTTGTTTTAATGAAAATTATTTTTTTTCAAGTTTTTCATGTATTTATATTTAACTTCATGTATATGTCCATCTTATACAAACTATTGACTATACATGAGTATCCTTTTTGAGCCACGTGCCTTCATGCATATACCTTTGTGGACTCGTTATGTTTTGGATATGTATGTATACTTTAGTTTGTATTAGACATACATATGCCTTGAAGATTAGATAGTTTTGATGATTTCGTGTTTTAAGGAATAATTGAGCTTATTGCCTAATTTTCATGATTATGATCTTCATATTTTATTTTTACACTCACATTTATTGCTTGCTCATGTTTTGTTTTTATGAGTCTTATTTATGCTTAATTGAACTTGAGTGTTTGATATGATGTGGATTCCATGTTTATGAAAACAATTTTGTTTTATTCCTTGCTTGAAGGATTTCGTACTAGTTAACAAATTTTCCATTTAACTAGTTGCGATATTCTTTATATGGTAGAGATTTTCAAACAAAACTAAATTTTCAAATCTATTTTTGAAAACCCCTACCTTCTATGGGAGGATGGATGGGCGATTATACCTTGTATGCTTCATTGAAAATCTTCTATCTTGTGCATATGAAGGGTGGTAGATTATATGAGATATACACTTGATTATTATTGTTGATTCAATTGGTATCATTGAACTCTTTCAATTGGTATCAATTTTGACATTTTTGATATACTCATATATTTGTTTATGTATGTATGCTTCAATTTCAATGGTATCAATTTCTATTGGTATCTAAATTTTCATACATATATGTTTTATTTGTGTTCAAAAAAAAAATCACAAATTTTAGTTTTTGTTTACTCAAGCTCTAGCATGACCAAACACCTTGAGTTTCATTTTTGTTTCAATTGATTACTTTTAAATTGGTATCAAGACTATGCATATTTTAGTTTGTATTTCATAAAGGGGGAGAAAATTTGATTTTGTATTTCAATTGGTATTTGTACTCCCACACTTTATGATTAAAAGTGTTATTTTAAACATATGATATCAACATCAAATTTGTTTATATGTTTTAAAATGAACAATTCTTACAATTGGTATCAATGTTTCTAAGAAATTTTACAATTGGTATCATATTTAAGAAATTCAAAATTTGTTTTGGTTTCAAGATTCATGTTTAAGAATTCAAGACTTATGTTTAATTACAATTGGTATTTCCAAAATTTTGTTTAAAGAAAATATTCAAAGGTTTGATTTGTATTGCTTATATGCAAGGAGAGCTTAACATCTCTTCATATAGATTCATGTTGAGTGTATTGTGTATTGAAGGGCTTCACATCTCTTCTTTATGTGGTACACGTGTGTAGGGGGAGCTTCACATCTCCTCTTATTCATTACATAATATGTGTTATGTGAATTAGGGCTTAACTTCCCTCCTTCATGTAATGCATATGTGTAGGGAAGCTAACTTAGCGTCTTCCTCTTCATGAATGTATATAGCATATAACACTTATTATCCTTGTTTATTTTCTTTGGTATCAAGATGCTTCATTGACATATTTTCAATTGATATCATGTTATTAAAGTCACCCCTTATTGACTTTGTTTTTGTCTTTAGACAAAAAGGGGGAGAACATTGTCTTTTATTGTTTTGTTTGACATAAAGGGGAGAAAGATTTTTACCCCTCGTTTTATTTATGGTTTTGATTACCCCTTTGTTGATGATTGACAAAAAGGAGGAGAAAGATTTATGAAGTTTTATATGCATGCTTATGTTTATGCATATATTATGTTTTAATCTCAAGAATCTCAAGAATATTAAGTTTAATTGATTTATAGAGTTTGCTTTGTAATTGGTATCTAGAGCTTATTTTGTTTTGAATATTCCATTTGATATCTAGAACCATTTATTGTTTATGCATATGCATGTTTCATGTTTAATATTCATTGCATATATTTATTGTTTATCCCTATGCATGAGTTAAGGGGGAGCTTCCTTGAAGCTTATCTTTAATCCATGCATATATAACTCCATGAGTTTTGTCATCATCAAAAAGGGGGAGATTGTTGGCCCAATGGCCTTCCACTCTAGTTTTGATGATGATCAACTCATGTAGTTATGTTTACTAATATTCTTGTGTTTCTAAGTTTCAGATCATTAACAGGATATTAGTTGGTGATTAGCTTCAACAAGGAGTTTAGAAGCTTTCCATGTTGATTCCGGTGCCAAAGCTTAAAGATCATACCTTTGCACTTGGAGGATCACGCGTTTGGGATCGAATCTACTTGAAGATGGAAGATCGTCAAGAAGACTTAGGTATCCTAGTTTAGATAGAGTTTTTAGATCCATTTGTAAAGCTTAGTTTAGTTGATATGCTCAAGTGCACAAAACACACACGTTTCATGATTTGGTTCTTGGTTTTCATGAATAATAGATCAAACAAGTTTACTTTATACCTATGTATATTAGATATGGTCTAGATATACATACATGCTTTAAACTTGCTAGACAAACTTATTTTGACTATCCTATTCATGTTTTGGAAAAATTAAGTTTGACAAAATACAAGTTTTGTTGTTGATAAAATTGGCAAGACACAAAAATGAATTGATATGTTGATATATTGTCTTGAAATTTTTTATCACTTGTTTGAGTTTCAGTATAAAATGATAAAACAATTTTTATGGTATTTTTAAAAGAGATAAAAGATTTTTTAGAAAATATTTTTCCAAATTTTCTGACCTTGTTTTTGTGCTGACAGGCTGGTCGGTCGATCCTGACGGTCGACCGCACCAAGGCCGGTCGACCGTTCGGGTCGACCGACGTGCACAGACGTGCACGTCTGTTAGGCACAGACACGGTCGACCGGGACGGTCGACCGAGTTGAGAGCTCTGCTCTCGGGTTTTCTGGGTCGACCGGGCCGGTCGACCGCAGTTGCCCAACGGTCATAATTCTGACCGTTGGCGGTCGACCGGACCGGTCGACCGGTGGCCTGTCAGGCTGCCACATCAGCCTAACGGCTAGTTTTTCCTAGGGGCTATATATACCCCATTTCTCCATTGTTTTGGCTAAGATTTTTAGAGCTAAAAATTCCAGACTTTCTCTAGTGTTTAAAAGAGTTTTTAAAAGAGTTTTTAAGCCAAAAAGATTTCATCTATTTGTTTTTGGGTTTTTGGAAAATCAAAGAAAGCTAGGGTTTTGGGAGATTGTTTGTTTTTCATTTTCTATCATTTACAAGTGATTTCCCAAGTAGTTTTTCTTTGTTGCTGGTTTCCAAAAACACCTTGTTTCCACACTTGAGCTATCACCTATCCTAATCTATTTAGGATCTTGTTTTTGTGGAAAAGAAAAGAGAAAAGAAAGAAAGATTGTGTTTGTGGTCTTTGTAACCACTTATTGTAAACCCTCCTTACTTTTGTGAATCCCTCTTCGGTAGAGGTGATCGGAGTGGTATTGGTTTGGATCCCTCTTTGGTAGAGGTGATTGTGTTTGTTGTGAGCCTCTTCGGTAGAGGTTGTTGTTGTTATTGTTTGTTGTTGGCTACGGGCCGTATCCCTCTTCGGTAGAGGTGGATTGTGGTTGTATAGCCTCGGTGGCTTTGTAAAGGTTGAGAGAGGAGTTTGGTACTCCTATAGTGGATTGGGAAATCCTACACGGTGGTGTAGGCGGGATGTAGAGTTGGGTACTCGAACCTCGAAACAAATCTTTGTGTTAGCATTTGATCCAATTTCTCTCAACTCTACTCTCTTACTTTGTGCAAGCATCATTTCATTCAAGCATCATTTTTTTCATTGCATACATATCTTATATATTGCTTGTGTTGCCTTGCATCTTTTATATTGCAATTCATTCTTATATGCTTGGCTTGATTGTGTGCATTTCATATTGCTTGGATTGCTTGTGTGTGTGTGCCTAACTTATACTCATCCAACAAGAGCTTCACATAGCACCTCAACCCATTTCAAGGGGAATCAAGGGAGTTAGTGCAGAGCCTCGCAAGGGGAATTCGGCTACACTTGTTGTATTGTATTAGTTTGTGCATAATTTGCATTAGCTTCTGCATTTAGCGCACTTAGTTTGCATTAAGTTTCTTAGATTAACACTTACACCTATTCACCCCCCCTCTAGGTGTTTTTCAGGATCGACTGGGGCGGCGCAGCGGAAACAAACCACATGATCTATTAAGGCAATGTGAAGAAGAGAAGAAGAAGATTTTTCAAAGTAGATAAAAAGCCAACATACAATATAACGTGGTTTCACCGATCAGACAGATCGTGTGTATGGCCAGGGAGAATGGTAGAAACTTTATTAAAATTTTGAGGGAGTACAATAAGACTTACTTACACCTCATGCTGAGAAGATTACAAGCCCTTAATGGTCTCCAAGAACAGTGAACCTATGTGGCTAAGCTTCTCTCATGAATCTCTTACCTAGATGAATTACAACTTTAGAAATTACAAATTTATTAGATTCTCTTGGAATACATTGAAGGCTACCCTAAGGAGTTATTTATAGACCATAGAACTCTCTTAGTCCTAAACAAACTCCATCAATCAGTATAACGGAAACTTGAATCCAACTCGGAGTCAAAATAGATCCAGAAAAGAAACTGCTAGATCCAACATTAACCGTCTACCTTTTCGACGTATTCAAATTATAATCCTAACAATCTCCCCCTTAACTTGAATACGTTCAAGTCTGAGAATAGCCACCATGTTCTATATGATTGCATCCACGCACAATTGAGCAAACTTGACTTCATCTTTATCTCGCTTCCTCTCTCCATAACCCCGCCTCATATGGTTCACAACTTGATTAGGTCAAATCAAATCAAGCCCAACCTGACTTTATCACCCAGTGATCTCATTAATCCACAGAGGATTTATAAGACTGTGCTCCACCATAGGAGTAATGATCTAGACTATCTTTTGCGCGCCTAGTCCCAATCTCTTTTCGGGTTACAACTAAACAACCGAGCTTGAAACCATCATGGTCTCTGATTGTTGCACAACCGCTGCTTCTGAAGCCGAGCATAACTGCAATCCACCAACTGTAACTTTCAAATTTTGTAACATATACGCATTGTTGATACGTTCGGCCTGAAACATCAAATGAGCCTCTTTGAAAACTTTCATAAGACCACCTTTCAAACTGAAACAAAAGCCTACCCCTTGTAGGGCTCCAGAGAGATGAGATTCTACCTTGATTCGCGAACATGACGAATGCCTTGAAGAGCAGGGATGCATCCATCATGAGACCGAAATTGGATTGTTTCTTAACCAATCACCTTGCTTATAGCAGAATTTCCCATGAAGGCTTCTCCCCTATGAACTAAAATGTATGAAGAGAACATCTTCCTATTGGAATTGATATGCTATGAACATCCAGAATCTATGACCCGTCTATCTTTATTACCAACTAATCTGTCTGTAATAGATAGAACGTTATACTATTCTTCATCTCCTCCAACCAGTTCAGTGATATTAGCATCTGGTTATTTTTTCTTTCGAAGCCAACAATCATATCTAATGTGCCCCTTCTTGTAACAATAGTTGCACATTAAATTCTTGTGTTTTGGTTACCCTTGAAACTTCTATTATTACTCTTCTCTCTTGAATAATAAACTTGTCCAGAATCATCATGATGAGACTCACCCGTCAACTGGGTGTCAATTTGATCTTGTTAAGCAGATGCTCCTTGATCTCATTGACCTTGATTTTTGACTTACCTCCATAGATATAGCTTCTCTAAAACTCTTATATGAAGAAGGTAAATAATATAATAATAGAAGTGCTTGATCCTCATCTTCTTTTTTAACCTCTACCTTATCTAGATTATTGATAATAGAGAAAAATTCTGCAATGTGAGACTTGATAGGTGTACCCCATGCATGCGGAGAAGAAAAAATTACTGCTTCAGAATCAACCGATTCGCTAATGACTTCTTTAGATAGTGGTCTTGAAGTCGCTCCCATAGCGAGGACATTATTTTCTCCATAAAAAACTCTTCAACACTTCGTCTGCTAAGCAAAGCTGAATAGATGTCAAGGATTTCTCATCCAACTCTCACCAAGTTTCTACCTTAATGTCTTGAGCGTTTTCTCCTCCTAAGTAGTGCTTTCTTCAACTCGCTATGGGTAAGGACGACATCATCCTAATCTGTCACCTGCTGAAATTGATGAAGCCATCAAACTTCTGAATATTGAATTTGATCGCAGACATCTTCAAGTTATCTTGCTCTAATACCAATTCAAGGGAAACAATATGTTTGCTCTGATACCAAATGTTGAAAAACAATATGTATGCTCTGATACTAATTGATGTGATTTCTGGGACAGTCGCCCCCACGACCGGATCGACTAAGGCAAGCGTAACAGAAACAAATTACGAGATCTACTAAGGCAGCATGAAGAAGAGAAGAAGAAGATACTCTAAAGTAGATAGAAAGCCAACAGACAATATAACTTGGTTCCACCGATTAGATAGATCTTTGTAAGTCCACGGGAGAAGGGTGGAGAAACTTTATTAAAACTTTGAGAGAATACAATAAGAATTATTTACACCTCATGCTAGAGAGATTACAATCCCTTAATGTCGCTAAGAATAGCGAACTCTTATAGCTAAGCTTCTCTCACGAATCTCTCGCCTAGATGAATTACACCCTTAGGAATTACAAATTCATTGTATTCCTCTTAGAATACAATAAAGGTCACCGCTAAGGGGCTATTTATAAACCATATTACTCTCCTAGTCCTAAACAAACTCCATCAATCAGTGAAGGAAACTTGGATCCAACTAAGACTCAAAACAGATCCAGAAAAGAAACTGCCAGATCCAACATTAATCGACTACCTTCACGACGTATTCACGTTATAATCCTAACAAATAATGTGGTCTATGAGTACGGATTATGAAAAGATACATGCTTACTCTAATGATTGTATTATATACCGAAGGAATATGAACATTTAGAGAAATATCCGGTATGTGGAAGTTCACGGTACAAAACAAATGACAAATCTCTGGCTAAGGTATTAGGTATTTTCAAATAATACCTAGATTTAAATGCATGTTTAAGAATGCAGAAACATGCGAGGGCTTGACGTGACATTCAGATGGGAGGATTATTGATAGTATGTTGTGGCATCCGCTAATTCTCCATAATAGAATATGATTAGTGGAAAGTTTTTTTGAATTTGAGAGTGATGCAAGAAATCTCTAGCTAGGTCTTTCGACTGATGGAATGAATCCAGATGGTTTTAGGTTTTTATATCAGATGTGTGATTGTATAAGCTTGTATGGTTTATTTGTCCATACACTATCGCATATATTTTGTTGGCCCAAAGGTTACAATCCCCGGTTATGTGTTTTGATGATAACAAACCATATAAAAGTTATTTAGTACTAATAGAAGTTCAAGAATGAATTTCAGGTTGATACAAGTATTGATGGCTCAAGAGGACTCACTCATAGGATAAGAGCGCGGTTCAGAGACGCCTACCTATGGATCATTGTGTTATTAGTTTGTTAAAAAATAGTATATAGTATTGAAGCTCAAATACCTTACACGCACATAAAATTGCATGTGTTTTCAAAAGATTATTTTGTCTCTTGATAAAATACTTTAAGTCCTAGTTCATTATATGCATACTTAGCTTATTGTATTTTACAAAGCCTTTACAAAAATTCCTTTGTAAATAACATATCTTTGATCGGGGAAAAATCGCGCGCAAAAAGTGTATGTTTTGAAGTTAAGATTTAAAGTGTGTGCGCTTTGGCTTCCTCGATACTTCCGTTTAGCATAGAGGCTAAAACAAGTCGAATCCATAAGGATGGGGGGCGATAGAAGCTTTACCGGTTGATTCACGTGTTTGTTAAAGATTCTTCAAAGTTTTAAAGAATGAAAAGAAATAAAAGAAAGAATGGAAAGAGAAGTACGGTGAAATACAAAGAAGTGAGAAACATAGAAAAGAATGGTATTTGTGGTTTTGGTATTTCTAAAATAAGTGAAAGATAAAGAAAACTCATGGCACTAACTACTAATGACTCCACCAACATGCTAACCTCTTAGTGATAGTTGCCTCGCATGTATCATTGGCCATCACTAGTCCTTGGTTCAAGAGCAATTCAAAGCATGACCCATATGTAACTCATCACAACCCAACTCAACAAACAAGTTCAAGCTACACTTAAATCATCAAAACCCGATAAGAGCAAGCATGAAGTAAAGTAATGTTAGCTTGTTAGTGGTTAGAAAGTTAGAGTTAGATCCATCATCATGAGCCATCAATGGCTCTTGCAAGAGCAAGGCCAAAATGAGGCTATCAGATTCATGTGGATTATGATAAAAGAAGTTAGCAAGTTGGTGGTTAGTAGTTAGTTGCCATGAGAGAAAAGACTAGTTACACATGTAAAAGAGATTAGAGAGAAGAAAACATAGAGAGGTAAAGAGAGCACCTTTCATTGATTGTCACCTTCTATTACAAGCACTCTTGCATTCCAAACATGTACCACTCTCTCTCCCTATTTCAAGATCTAAAACAAAATGGAAAATACAAGGGAGGAAGAAGAACTAACCTAAACTAAACTACCCTAAATTACAACATGAAATAAAAATTACTCCAACTCTGTATATCTCCTTGTTCTAGAACCCAGGGGGAATATATAGGCATCAGGGAAGAGGGGGGCCA